>JAVJIF010033599.1:0-153179 GCA_038442645.1 Agave tequilana
AGCCAATTAGTATTAGCACTTAGTTATCAAAACATGAGAAGAAAAAATAATTTCAGGCCTAATTGTGCCAAATCTCGGTACCATTGCATTAGCTCACTGGCGGGGTTTTGACCTGGCATGCACGAGGAAGCTCCAGTGCCCGAGTTCGGTTGATGGTGATGCCGAGCGAGGAAACTCCCCCGTTGATCACCATACACAGGCACCGCGGTTTTGATTGAACTAACTACACTGGCGAGCTGCGTGCAGCATGAGCTAGTTGGCGTTGATGCATTGCCGGTGATGTAGTTGAGGCAGGGAGAGAGGCAAATGATACTTGACATGCAACTGTTTGATTGTGCCGATGCACCATTAACCCACAGCGCGACAGCGATGGCGGCCAGGCCCAAATGGAAATCTCTTGGAGCCATTTTGTTGTTGTTAATTTGATGGAGGTAGTCTTAGGGTTTATGCTAGGATTTTTGTGTTTGCATTGAGGAAATTAAGAAGAGGCTTGATGATGGGTTTATAGAATAAGTTCGTGTGTTCCAATACATACATAATTATTTTGAAGTCGGCCGAGCTAGATGTATTTCAAGTTAGAATCCAGGTTAGAACTAATCTAGTATGGTAAGTGTCTATGATTCAAATATTTTAGAATAGATATTGTAGGAGAAAACTCTTAGTTTATACTATACATATTTTCTAGCAAATTAAAGTTCCATTTTCTAGCCGATTCGACGAATAACTCCGGCCATTTATTAGTTTCTGAAGATAACTTTTATGTATATTAACATTAATTTAATAGACATTGTCTGCAAAAATGTAATATTATGTGCAAAAATTCTAATTTAACCTAAAAAAACTGTATAACACGTGCACATTTTCTACAACAGAATCTTCTCTTTAGTTAAAGTATATACTGATATTTTATAAGAATATGTACATTAGTTTCCAACATTGCAAAAGCATCAGTGTGTCTGTTGTGATGCATGTCCTCTGAATTCTGTGAGGCACCAGCGTTTCTTCAACGGCATGAGCTGCAACAGGGCCAAAGCTCAACTCCATGATGCCATTTGAAAATCAAGGCAAAGATGCAAAATCACCGAACTGGGGAGTCATCATGATAACATTGTGGTATTAAAACTTGTTAATTGAAAATTGCTCATGTTGATTCAAGTACAGATGAACAGAGGTTGGAGGTTGAAATTAGGCAGCCGCAATGAAGAAATTTTAAGCTTATAATAAGATGACATTATCGGTACATTACGGTAGCTTTCTAAGTGTCTTCTGTAATCATCAGAAGATTTTGCCACGGCCCACGGGGTTAAGTTACGCCTATACTTAAATATGTTGATTATTGTTAATCGGATGGAGGATAACTATTTGGTGCTGCTAATTATTTTTGTTAAATTGTGTATGTCACATCAATCATGTAGTAGTGTCCCGTGTGTTGAAGTCTTGGTTACGCTAGCAACAGTGCTATTCGCCTCCCTCTTTGTCTCCTGCCCGACGTGGTATGTCACATCAGCCAAATTTTTTAAATAAAACCTTCTTTGCCGCCCCCGCGCCCCCCCCCCCCCCCCCCCCAATAATTTTAGATCTGTACAAATTTTTGAAATAATTTTCTTTAAAATTATTATAAAAAACAACTTATTTTAAAAATATTTTTAAAACTTGACCTCTTACGTGTCACGTTGGTGCCACGTCGGCCAACTTTGAAACTGTTCTATGCTCTCTGTAAGTGATTTGTTGATTACTTAAAGAGTCCGGCGTTGGCAAGACCGGACTCCCAGCTTTGAAACTGTTCTAAAATCCGACCTTTTAAAGGCCGGATTTCCATCACTTGGCCACAAAACAAATGAGTATGTTGTAAGTGCTCTGTATGTTCACTTACAGAGTGCGTCCTTGGGGAGGATGAACTTTTAATACATAGTTTTTAAAAGTGCGGCCTTGGCAAGGCCGCACTTGCACTTACAGTATCATAACCAGAATTGCAATACATATGTCTTGGCACTTTTTTCAATACACAGAACAACTCTAATACACAGAACTTATATAACACTCCCAAACTCAATCTCAATCTCAATCTCAATCTCATATCTGATATACAATTTTAATCCAATCTCAATCTCCACATCACTCCACAAACTCACATATACAACATATCAAAATATATTCAAACTCAAATCCGACACACATCAATAAAACTCAATTCACAAACTTCAATACACAAACTTAAGTTCACAACATATAAATACACAAACTCAAATCCACAACACAAACTAATATGTCGTATAGAACTTCCATCAAACTCATATCATGTATCACATTATATATCAAATTAAAACAAGTATTTCAATTATACAAACAAGATAATGCACGTCTAATTCCACGATCTCGTCCTCGTCCATGGCCACACCCACATTCAGGGGAGTTTGGGAGTCAGGCTGTGTATGTGATGGTCTCGCTTCCTCCTCATTTCGTCGACGTCGTATATGCGTCTAGCAATATCAACTGATTGAGAAGATCCTGCCTCGTCCGGTGGATGTTTGGCACATCGTATATAAGTTATCTGTTGTCGTGGCGGATGTACTTGGCATGCATATCGGCTCCTCCTTACCATCCTCTCGATGAAAATCTGCATTCTATGGAGTATCGAGACCCTCTGAGTCTCGTCCTCCAAAGCCTCCGCCACCACAGTGTCCATGGTGAAATATCCATCAACCTGTATCATGCATTTTAATATAATCACATTAATATATAACAAATATAAACTTGTATATAAGAATTGTTTTAAAAATATTACCAACTCCCGCATATATATACCCTCGAATGGCTCGATCTGCCCATTGGTCAATAAGCCAACGTGAAATTGTGCCCAATCGATTTGATGCTTGCGGTCCAGCGTAGGCAATTGCTCGACGGGCTCAGGGATATGTTGATTGGGCTCGAACTTACGAAGGACTCTGTCAGGAACATGCATCTTCACAATCTGAAAACAAATCAACAGAACCCTGACTTTTCAGATATGAGATCCATGCCGACAAATTGGAGGTAAGGTCTGTAGGATCTCATCCCTATAGCTCCCACACAATTGCAGAATAGTCCAAGATATCAAGCTCATTCCTATAAAATTACAAGTCCCTTTGTAGACTTTGATGCCAAGTCCTATCTGCGTTCCACCTGCGCCACACCATACGATTAAAATAAAATAATATTGAATCAAATAAATAGATCTGCATAAATTTAACTTTTTAAATTTTACCTACATCCAAGTGGTAACTCACGATGCAGCTGAATGATCTCAAGTAGGGAGGGCCGACCAACAGAGAGTCTCTCACAACACCATATCAGGTGAAAAATGTGAGCGGCATTAAATCAATTTCATACATGTTACGGATACAATATAAGCATATATTTATAGAATACTCAGAGCACCTGTAAAAGTTCGATGTGTCCACTAAACAGTGAAGTCTGCATCAAAGAAATCGAGCAAAGAGACATGTACAAATAAGTTAGCACAGCACTACCCCATGACATAGCACCACAGACATCGAAAAGTCCTCCAACAGAGGTAACCATCTGAGATAAACCTTTTTCTTGAAGTAATCTGGGAACAATTGAGTGCTGGTCATGTGTAGAATATAAGCACGTGCATGAATGACACTCCACACATTATGACCACTCCATAATTGTTTCTAATAATTTAACTTATGTTTTAAAGATATCTCTCACTTTCAAATCATCAGCCGCAGTTTTTACTATAAATAAGTTGAATTTAGCCTTTATATTCTCCATATATGTAGAGTGGATCCAACCATCACCCTCCAACTCATCTGGGTGCAGATCTTCGAGTTTTACATATTCATTGTTGGCATAACCAGCCTCAATCTCTTCGTCATCATCTTCAAGACCTTGCACTTCTACTTGCATGTTATTCTCATGCGGCACATTATCAACCACATCGGGGTCATCATCATCTTTGGGCCCTACCACCGCATTATCACCTCTATCTGTTGGTCCAACACAAAAGGGAGTCGTAATTGTTGGCCCAAGGTTACAATCACCCGTTTTATTGAGTTTTGATGATTACAAAACATATATAGTTATTTGTACTAATCATATTTATTGTTTAAGTGTGTTTCAGGGTTCTAAGGATTCATGGAGTGTTCTTCCCTAAAGGAAGGTTGTTTTGGCTCAAGTCGGTTCATTTTGGGTTCAAGATACAAGATTTTCAAGATCATATGGAGAAGCCCACTTGAAGACTTTGTAGTTACCTAGAACCTATGTAAGACTTAGTTTGTTAAAGTTTGAGGTTGTGGTAAATTGGCTCTAGAACACACACACTCTTTTCAAAATACAGTTTTTAGTTCTGGTATTTGTTTTAAGTTCATGCTTTGGTCTCTATACATGATTCAAATTTTTACAAATTTTATATCTTGTTTATATCATGTATATCTATCTCTTCATCATGATACTTAGCTACATATACCTATAAAATTATTTTGAAAATTTTCCCAAGTCCAGAATTTTCACATTTTGTTAAACTGTTTCAGGCCTGGCGGTCGACCGGATCGGTCGACCGGACCTATTCCAGGCCAGGCCGGCCGACCGACCCGGTCGACCGAGACCTGTGTCAGGACATGCACGCTTGTGCATGTCTATCGGTCGACCGACCGGTCGACCGACCGAAAACAGTGTGCTCTCTGTTTTTTGTCGGTCGATCGACCGGTCGACCGCCCTTACAAAACTGTGTTTTGCCTCTTGAGGCCGGTCGACCGACCGGTCGACCGAGCCCAACGGCTATATGCCAGCAGGGCTGCCGGTCGACCGGCCGGTCGACCGACAAGCCTGCCAGCTGCCAACGGCTCTTTCCTATTTGGTGAAAATCTGAATTCTGATTTTCACCCTGTTTTGTGGCAGAGTTTTTTTTGAGCTTTGGGGATTATTTTCTGATCAAATAAACTTAATTTTAATGTGTTTTAATTCCCTCCTCTCCCTATAAATAGAAGAGAATAGTCTCTTGCAAAGATACCAAGAAAAATACCTAGTTTTCAAGTTTGAAAAAGAAAGAAAAGTTTTCAAAGCTCTCAATTCTCTAGTGCAATCTTTGGCTTTTGTTTTTCAGTTGTGTTTTCAAGCAAGTTTCATTTACAACTGAGTTTATTTTTCTCACTACACTTCTAGAGCCAAAGATTCCATCCTCATTCTATAAGGAAGTTGTAAAGAGAAAGTGTTGTAAGAAGTTTGTGATCCTTTTGGTGATCACTTGGTTACTTGTTCCTTCTTGTTGAGAAACCTCTTCGGTAGAGGATTGTAAGTGGTGGAGTTCGGTACTCCGGTCTTTGGTAGACCTTGTAAAGTCCTCGGTGGATAGTGGAAACCCTTCACGGCGGTGAAGGCGGGGAGTAGAGCGGTGGCTCGAACCTCAAAACAAATACTTTGTGTTTGCGATTGCTTTTGTTCTTGCTCTCTATTACTCTTTACTTTTAACTTGTGTTATTGCTTTTATTTCTTGTGATATATCTTGTGTGCACTTCATTATTGCTTCCAATTCATTTCTTGCTAACTTGTCGATCAATTCTCATACAACAAGATTGCAATACGCACCTCTAACTCTTATCTAGAGGAATCATGAGGAAGGAGTTCAGAGCCCTTCACCGGGTATCCGGTTTCTAGTCTTGTTTTGGGAGATCGTTGCATCATTCATTCTTACTTATTTTAAAAAGATTGTTAGATTAGCATTTACACCTATTCACCCCCCTCTAGGTGTTTTCAATTGGTATCAGAGCTTGGACTCTAGGTTTGGCTTAACATCCTTAGAGAGATCCTAAAAATTTGCTAATCTTCATTTGCATTCTTTCATTCATACACTAGTAAACATGGCCGACAACATCAATACCCCTCCTAAATTTCATGGACTTAATTTTCCTATTTGGAAGGTTAGGATGACTATTTTTCTACAATCTTTAGGTAGCTTAGTTGTAAAATCCTTGACCAAACCCTATGTTAGACCCGATAGTGATGAAAGCACTTGGTCCGACTTTACCTTTAGAGAATATGAGGCTAACTCTAAGGCCCAAAATTTCTTTCTAACCGCCTTGAATGAGGATGACCTTACACGGGTAATTCATTGCCAATCCGCCTCTGAGATTTGGCAACATTTGTTGGTCGCACATGAGGGGACATCACAAGTAAAGAGAGCTAAGATAGATCTCTTGAGGTCCCAATATGAATGCTTTAAAATGATTGATGATGAGTCTATTGATTCCATGATTATAAGGTTTACTAAAATTACAAATGCTCTTTCCTCTTTAGGTGATTTATTAGCAATGACCAAAAGGTGCGAAAAGTGATTCGAGCTCTTCCTTCATCATGGGAGATAAAGGCTACCACCTTGAAAGAGTTAAATGACAAGGATGAAATGGATCTCATTAGTCTTATTGGAAACTTAAAGACTCACGAGATGGAAAAGAAGGCAAGAGAAGAAGCGGCTCCTCAAAAGAAGAAATCCATAGCCTTCAAGTCTTCCTCCACTCTTGATGACAATGAAGAAGATGAAGAAAAAGATGAGGAGCTATCTCTCCTTGTGAGAAATATGAAGAGGATGTACCGCAAGAACAAGCTAAACTTTAGAAGGAAGTTGGAAGGAAAAGAGGAGAGAAGAATCATTTGCTACAATTGCCGAAAGCTCGGACATATCATGGCCGATTGCCCGGAGTTCAAGAAAAAGGTGACTTCCTCCTTCAAGCAAAAGAAGCCGGTTAAAAAGAAAGCATACAAAGCCACTTGAGATTCGGAAAGCGAGTCCGAAGATGAGGTGGACACGGCAAATATGTGTTTCATGGCAAACACACCCAAGGTAACCACTCAACCTCTTGATGAAGATGATGATTTAAGTAAAGAAATGCTTGTACATGCTTTTGTTGAACTTTCTGATAGCTATGATGATAAGAAGGTAGAATGTTCAAATTTAGAAAAGGAAATTGTATTTCTTAAAAACAACTTGCTATTGTTTTACAAGAAAAGGATGAAATTTCTTCCAACCTTGTTTCAACAAAAAGAGATTTTGAAGCTTATAAAGTTGCTTGTTAAAGCAAAGTTTGAAAAATTCCTAGAGGGGGGGTGAATAGGTGTAATTGCTAATCTAACAATCTTTTTAAAACTAAGATGGATGAATGATGCAACGATCTCTCAAAACAAGACTAAGAGTCGAATACCCCGTGAGAGGTTCTGAACTCCTTCCTCCCAATTCCCCTTGAAATGGGTTAGAGGTGCGCAATGCAACCTTGTTGTATGAGATTTGATCGATCAAGGCAAAGTATGATGGATGAATAGTGAGATGCACACAATGTATCACAAGTATCACAAGCTTGAAGTAATAGCACAAAGAAAGAAACAAGATCACAAGCAAGTAATTAAAAGCAATTGAGTGCAAGAGAAATTAAAAGCAAGAATTGACACAAGGCAATCGCAAACACAAGATATTTGTTTCGAGGTTCGAGCCACCGCTCTACTCCCCGCCTTCACCTCCGTGAAGGGTTTCCACTATCCACCGAGGACGATTATAACGGTCTACCGAAGACCCGAGCACCGAGCTCCACCAAGTACAATAACCTCTACCGAAGAGGTGTCTCCACAAGAACAAGAAGAAGAACAAGTAACCAAAGTGATCACAACAAGATCACTAAACTCTTTACAATGTCTCACTCTTTTACAACTTCCTTATAGAATGAGTAAGGGATTTTTGGCTCTAAGAAGTGTAGTGAGAAAAACTCAGTTGTAGAGATGATTCTTACTAGGGAACACAACTGAAAACTAGCTCAAGAAAGAGTTGGAGATGAAGAGCTTAAACACTTTTCTTTTCTTTTTGAAAACTATAAAAACTTGAGGATTTTTCTTAGTGTCATGCAAGAGACTCTTCTCCTCTATTTATAGGGAGAGAAATAGGTTAAAAACAATTTATTTTAAGTTATTTGTTCTGAAAAAGATCTCCAAAACCTCAGAAAAAGTCTGCCAAAACAGATTAAAAAGATAGATTTCAGAATTGCACAAAAGAGGAAAGAGCCGTTGGGCTTTTGCAGGCCTGGCGGTCGACCGGGCCGGTCGGCCGCCAGCTCAGCTGGCAAAGAGCCGTTGGCTCGGGTCGACCGTCCAAAAAAGAAAACATAGTTTTCTTCGGGCGGTCGACCGGGGCGGTCGACCCAGAAAACCCGAGAGCAACTGCTTACAGTAGGTCGACCCGGGCGGTCGGCCGACAGACGTGCACAAATGTGCACGTCCTGGCACTGGCGCCGGTCGACCGTGCCGGTCGGCCGGTCAGCCTGAAACAGGAAAATCAGCAGGATTTTGAACTTGGGAAATTTTGTAAAAATGTTTTGAAGTAAAGAAAGCTAAGTAATATGCTGGAAGGAGTATACATACATGATCTAAACATGATATTTATATTTGTAAAAACTTAGGGTCATGTATATATACTAAGGCATAAAACTAAAGTTTTGACCATGAAAACTTGAATACAAAAACGCGTGTGTGTATCCTAGAGCCAATTTCCAAACCTCAAACTTTAACAATCTAATTCTTACATTGGTTCTATGTACTACAAGTACTTCAAGAGGGCTTTTCACCATAAGGTCTTCAACACTTGATTCTTGAGCCCAATTTGAGTTGACTTGAGTCAAAACACTTGCTTATAGGGAATAAACCTTCTAGATGAGTTAGATCCCTGAAACACACTTAACCAATAAACAATATTAGTACAAATAACTAATATGTTTTGTAATCATCAAAACACACTTAAACACGGGTGATTGTAACCTTGGGCCAACAATCTCCCCCTTTTTGATGATGACAAAACATATAAGTTATTTTTAAAAAAAAATGGAAGAAGAGCTTGGAAAGCTCCCCCTCAAATAATGCTATGTATCAAGAATGACTATGAAGAGCTAAATACATAAGGTATTGAAAACACATAGTTTTGTTAAAAACTCAAAATACACAATAAACAAAACACAATAAACAAAACTCTTTTTCTTTTTCTCCCCCTTTTTGTCATACATCAAAAAGGGTTAAACAAAGCAAACAAAACATTTAAAAAATTTATCTTTAAGAATCCATAATGCAAACATTCAACTCACCACAAATAAAAGAGAATCTAGCATAGTCTAAAGGTTTAGTAAAAATATCGGCAAGTTGAAAATCGGTAGAAACATAGTCTATATCAATATCACCTTTCTCATAATGATCTCTAAGAAAGTGATACCTAATGTCTATGTGCTTAGTTTTACTATGTTGATTTGCATTCTTTATCATGTGAATAGTACTAGTATTATCACAAAATATTTTAACATGATCAAAGTGTAAATCATAGTCGAGGAGAGTATGTTTCATCCAAAGAACTTGTGCACAACAAGCTCCGGCTGTAACATACTCCGCCTCGACGGTTGATAGGGCTACCGAATTTTGCTTTTTGGAAGACCAAGATACAAGACAATTACCAAGGAATTGACATGTTCCACTTGTGCTCTTCCTATCTACCCTACAACCCGCATAGTCGGCATCCGAAAAACTCGTCATTGAAAATTGGCCGATTTTCGGATACCACAAACCCATTTCAATAGTGCCCTTAAGGTATCTAATTATGCGTTTAACCGCAATTATATGAGACTCTTTAGGACAAGATTGAAAACGAGCACAAAGATAAACGGAAAACATAATATCCGGCCTACTAGCCGTCAAATACAATAAACTACCAATCATGCTACGATAAAGTTTAATGTCTACACTTTTACCTTGTTCATCCTTGTCAAGCTTGGTAGTTGTTGCCATGGGAGTTTTGCTTACTTTAAATCCTTCAAGCCCGAACCTTTTGATTAATTCCTTTGTGTACTTGGCTTGATTGATGAAGATCCCATCCTTCCTTTGCTTGATTTGGAGTCCAAGGAAATAGTTGAGTTCCCCCATCATAGACATTTCAAATTCTTCCTTCATGCATGATTCAAAAGCTTGGCAAAGAGATTCATTAGTAGAACCAAAAATAATATCATCAACATAAATTTGCACAATAAGAATATCTTTTTCTACATGTTTTGTAAACAAAGTTGTGTCAATTTTACCTTTCTTAAAACCATTTGAAATTAAAAATGAAGAAAGTCTTTCATACCAAGCCCTAGGGGCTTGTTTTAAACCATAAAGAGCTTTATCTAATTTAAACACAAAATCCAGATGTGTAGGATTAACAAACCCGGGGGGTTGTTCAACATACACCTCCTCTTCAATAAAACCATTTAGAAAAGCACTTTTAACATCCATTTGAAATAATTTAAAATCTTTATATGAGGCAAATGCTAGTGTCATCCGTATGGCTTCAAGCCGTGCTACGGGTGCAAAGGTTTCTTCAAAATCGATTCCTTCGATTTGAGTGTAACCTTGGGCAACTAACCTAACTTTATTCCTAACAACGTTACCCGATTCATCCAACTTGTTCTTAAAGATCCACTTAGTACCAATTGTTGGTCTATCGTGGGGCCTAGGAACAAGGTGCCAAACTTGGTTGCGCTCAAATTGATTGAGTTCCTCTTGCATAGCTAGCAACCAATATGAATCGGCCTCGGCTTCGAGGACGTTCTTGGGTTCAACATGAGAAATGAATGCATAATGACCACAATAATCATGAAGTTTAGAGCGAGTGGTTACCCCTTTAGATACTTCACCTATGACGAGGTCCTTGGGATGATGAGGATTGTATCTCCAACCCTTTGGAAGTTGTTGAGTAGGCTCCACGTCAATTGATTGAATTTCATGTCCTTGAGCCTCTTCTACTTTAGCTTCACTTCCTTCATCATCCTTTGGCTTGTCTCCCATAGTAGGTGTATCCTCTAAGGTCACTTTCTCCAAGCCTTCATCCAATGCATCTATTTCTACAACATTCTTAACAAACAAGTTAGATTCTTCAAACTTAACATGTATAGATTCCTCAATTGTCAAAGATGATCTATTGAAGATTCTATAAGCCTTGCTAGTGTTAGAATAACCAACAAAAATAGCCTCATAAGATCTAGCATCAAATTTTCCTAAATTATCTTTTGTATTTAAAACAAAACATTTGCATCCAAAACCTTGAAATATGAAACATTTGGTTTTCTAGAAAAGTACATTTCAAAAGAAGTTTTTGAAGTATTTTTACACAAGAAAACACGATTTGATATATAGCATGATGTATTAACGGCCTCGGCCCACAAATAATGTGGTAGACCATATTCACTAAGCATTGTCCTAGCCATCTCTTGTAATGTTCGATTTTTCCGTTCAATTACTCCATTTTGTTGTGGAGTTCTAGGACAAGATAGTTCATGCTTTATTCCATGTTCTTCACAAAAAGTGGTAAAGGGTAGGTTAATGAACTCACCTCCTCTATCACTTCTTATCCTTAAAATTGAAACATCTTTTTCTTTTTCAACTCTTTTCTTAAAAGATTGGAAATATGAAAATGCTTGACTTTTGTGTTCAAGAAAGAAAACCAGAGTAAAACGTGAAAAGTCATCAACCAAAACAAATGCAAAACGATTCCCACTTAGACTTTTGGTTTGAGTAGGACCAAATAAATCCATGTGGATTAATTCCAAAGGACGTGATGTCATGATATCCTTAATTGACTTGAAAGAAGGCTTAGTTTGTTTCCCAAATTGACATGCGTCACAAACTCGGTCCTTTTTTAAAATTCAAACAAGGAATACCTTTCACCATTTCCTTTGTATTTAATCTAGATATATGGTCAAATGAAATATGGCCTAATCTTCTATGCCACAACCAAGAGTCGTCATCGAGGGCTTTTAAACAAGTAATATTACAAGACATATTAGACATGTCTATCATATAAACATTACTTTCACGAAAACCGGAAAACACACAAACATTAGAAGTTCTATCAATTACTTTACAAGCTACATTATCAAAAACTACATCAAAACCTTTATCACAAAGTTGACTAACACTCAAGAGGTTATGCTTGAGGCCATCAACTAAAACTACATTCTCAATTAAAGGGGATGTGCCAAGTTTTACATTACCGATACCGATGATTTTACCCTTGGCGTCATCTCCGAAGGTGACGGTGCCACCTTCATGGTATCTTGATAGGGTTGCAAAGTTGTTGATGTCCCAAGTCATGTGCCTTGAGCAACCACTATCAAGATACCACAATCCTCTACGTCGTTGGGCCTTGGAAGGTACCTATATCATTTAACAAATTCGTTGATTTTGCTACCCAAATTTCTTGGGTCCTTGAAAGTTAGTATTTCGAACCCAAACATTATGACGAGATGCGTTTAGCCTATCATAGCAAAAATTAGCTAAGTGCCCTTTCCGCCCACAATGTGAACATGAGTACACTCTACCATACATGAATGCATGATGTGTGTGTGAAGTGTGAGCATGTTTTGGGTGTTTGCCACGATGTAAAGGTTGTGTGGTATGAACATGAGCATGAGCATGATAAACATTTTTCTTAGGGGCTTGTTTCTTAGGAAACATGGCCTCTATCTTCTTCTTATCAAATTCACAATTTTTCAAAACAATTCCTAATGAGTCTATTCTTTCTTTAAGCATGGTAATCTCATTAGAATCAACTAGTGGGGACTTGCCTTTACAAGAAATCTCATATTTGTCAAAATCTTTTTGGGTGGAAACAAGAGTGGAAAGTAATTCATCTTTTCTTTAGAAAGAGTAAAAACTTGATGATTAAGAGATTCATTTTCCTTTTTCATTTTTAAATACTTTTTCTTAAGAAAATCATAATTATGTGATAGTTCTACAAATGCTTCTCCTAATTCATCCATGGAGAGTTCTTCATCAAAAGAAGTGGAAGGGGTTACCTTGCTTGTGCTTTCATTAGCCATGAAGCACATGTTGGCGGTGTCGATTTCCTCTTCGGATTCGCTCTCGGAATCCCATGTAGCTTTCATTGCCTTCTTCTTGTAAGGCTTCTTTGAGGTGGAGGGCTTCACTTTATCCGGGCACGCCGCAACAATGTGTCCCGGTCTTTGGCAATTGAAGCAAACGATCTTTCTTTCTTCTTTGCCTCCTTGCCATCTCCTTCTTCCTTGGAATTTAGCCTTATTGTACATCCTCCGGACGTTCTTCACAAGAAGTGAGAGCTCTTCGTCATCTTCTTCTTCATTGTCTTCGTCGGAGTGAGTGGTTTGACTTTTGAAGGCTATAGTCTTCTTTTTGGAAGGAACCATATCCTCCCTTGCTTTCCTCTCCATCTCATGGGTTTTGAGATTCCCAATGAGACCTATGAGCTCCATCTCCTCTTTGTCATTGAGTTCCTTCAATGTAGTTGCCTTTACTTCCCATGAAGGAGGAAGAGCCCGGATGATCTTTCTCACTTTTTGATCATTGTCAATACCATCACCTAGAGAAGAAAGTCCATTAGTGATCTTTGTAAATTTTGTAACCATATCATCTATGGTTTCAGGTTCTTGCATGCTAAAGTTCTCATATTGGGACCGAAGAAGGTCTATCTTAGCCCTCTTCACTTGTGAGGTCCCCTCATGTGTGACTAACAAGTGTGACCAAATCTCGAATGCGGATTTGCAATGAATGACTCTAGCTATGTCATCATCATTGAGGGCTTGAAGTAGTGCATAGTGAGCCCTAGCATTGGCATCAAACTCTTTGGTCTCAATTTCGGACCAAGTAGATTCATCACCGGGGGGTGCACTAAAGGGTTTGGTCATGGCCTTTGCAACTCGGCTACCTAGAGATTGCAAGAAAACGGTCATCTTAACCTTCCATATGGGAAAGTTAAGTCCATCAAACTTAGGGGGTGTCTTGATACCATCGGCCATCTTTACTAAGTGAATATGAATGAAATGATTAGCAAAATCAGGATCTCTCTAAGGTTGTCAAGCCAAGAGCCTAGAGTCCAAGCTCTGATACCAATTGAAAAATACCTAGAGGGGGGTGAATAGGTGTAATTGCTAATCTAACAATCTTTTTAAAACTAAGATGGATGAATGATGCAACGATCTCTCAAAACAAGACTAAGAGCCGAATACCCCGTGAGAGGTTCTGAACTCCTTCCTCCCAATTCCCCTTGAAATGGGTTAGAGGTGCGCAATGCAACCTTGTTGTATGAGATTTGATCGATCAAGGCAAAGTATGATGGATGAATAGTGAGATGCACACAATGTATCACAAGTATCACAAGCTTCAAGTAATAGCACAAAGAAAGAAACAAGATCACAAGCAAGTAATTAAAAGCAATTGAGTGCAAGAGAAATTAAAAGCAAGAATTGACACAAGGCAATCGCAAACACAAGATATTTGTTTCGAGGTTCGAGCCACCGCTCTACTCCCCGCCTTCACCTCCGTGAAGGGTTTCCACTATCCACCGAGGACGATTACAACGGTCTACCGAAGACCCGAGCACCGAGCTCCACCAAGTACAATAACCTCTACCGAAGAGGTGTCTCCACAAGAACAAGAAGAAGAACAAGTAACCAAAGTGATCACAACAAGATCACTAAACTCTTTACAATGTCTCACTCCTTTACAACTTCCTTATAGAATGAGTAAGGGATTTTTGGCTCTAAGAAGTGTAGTGAGAAAAACTCAGTTGTAGAGATGATTCTTGCTAGGGAACACAACTGAAAACTAGCTCAAGAAAGAGTTGGAGATGAAGAGCTTAAACACTTTTCTTTTCTTTTTGAAAACTATAAAAACTTGAGGATTTTTCTTAGTGTCATGCAAGAGACTCTTCTCCTCTATTTATAGGGAGAGAAATAGGTTAAAAACAATTTATTTTAAGCTTATTTGTTCTGAAAAAGATCTCCAAAACCTCAGAAAAAGTCTGCCAAAACAGATTAAAAAGACAAATTTCAGAATTACACAAAAGAGGAAAGAGCCGTTGGGCTTTTGCAGGCCTGGCGGTCGACCGGGCCGGTCGGCCGCCAGCTCAGCTGGCAAAGAGCCGTTGGCTCGGGTCGACCGTCCAAAAAAGAAAACATAGTTTTCTTCGGGCGGTCGACCGGGGCGGTCGACCCAGAAACCCGAGAGCAACTGCTTACAGTCGGTCGACCCGGGCGGTCGGCCGACAGACGTGCACAAATGTGCACGTCCTGGCACTGGCGCCGGTCGACCGTGCCGGTCGGCCGGTCAGCCTGAAACAGGAAAATCAGCAGGATTTTGAACTTGGGAAATTTTGTAAAAATGTTTTGAAGTAAAGAAAGCTAAGTAATATGCTGGAAGGAGTATACATACATGATCTAAACATGATATTTATATTTGTAAAAACTTAGGGTCATGTATATATATACTAAGGCATAAAACTAAAGTTTTGACCATGAAAACTTGAATACAAAAACGCGTGTGTGTATCCTAGAGCCAATTTCCAAAACTCAAACTTTAACAATCTAATTCTTACATTGGTTCTAAGTACTACAAGTGCTTCAAGAGGGCTTTTCACCATAAGGTCTTCAACACTTGATTCTTGAGCCCAATTTGAGTTGACTTGAGTCCAAAACACTTGCTTATAGGGAATAAACCTTCTAGATGAGTTAGATCCCTGAAACACACTTAACCAATAAACAATATTAGTACAAATAACTAATATGTTTTGTAATCATCAAAACACACTTAAACACGGGTGATTGTAACCTTGGGCCAACAAAGTTTTCAAAAGTTGATGAAAATGAATTTTTCTTGTTGAAAACTAGAATGGTTGATTTTGAAAATGTTTTAAAAGATTGTGCTTTTAATACTAAGAAATTAGAGGATATGTTTTCAAAGAAGCACACACCACATGTTAAGAATTATAAAACAACTCATGCTAAAAATGCTCATCATGTCAACACTTCACACAACACTTCTCATGTTAAATCCTCTCATGCTCACAAGTCACATGTTACTAAACCACACACTCATTATGCATTTAAATATGGTAGAGTTTATCGATGTACTTTTTGTGGTAAAAATGGCCATTTAGCTAAGTTTTGCTATGATCAAATTAATAGAACAAACAATCTTGTGTGGATCCGTGACACTAACTCTTTAGGACCCAAGAAGATGTGGGTACCAAAATCAAGTTCTAAATTATTCGATGTAGGTACACACCAAGGCTCCAAGACGTAAGGAGCAGTGGTACCTTGATAGCGGTTGTTCAAGACATATGACATGGGATATCAACAACTTTACAACCCTATCAAGGTACGTTGAAGGTGGCACCGTCACCTTCGGAGATGACTCCAAGGGCACCATCATCGGTATAGGTAACATTCAAATTGGTGCATCTCCTATTATAGAAAATATTGTTCTTGTTGATGGTTTAGAACATAACTTGCTTAGTATAAGTCAACTTTGTGATCATGGTCTTAAAGTTGTATTTGATGATTCTTCTTGCAAAATTTTCGATTGTAAAACCAATGATTGTATTCTCACCGGCTTTCGTGATAATAATGTCTATATCATTGACATGCCTAATTTGGATTGTTCTACTAAATGCTTGAATGCTTTTGATGAGACTTCTTGGCTTTGGCATAGAATATTAGGACATGCATCTTTTGATCATCTTGCTAGGATTAATTCTAAGGAATTGGTGAAGGGTATTCCTTACTTGAAGTTTGAGAAAGACCGCATTTGTGGTGCGTGCCAACTTGGGAAACAAACCAAGTCTTCCTTTAAACCAATCAAGGATATCATGTCAACTAGACCATTAGAATTAATTCATATGGATCTTTTTGGACCAACTAAAACTAAAAGCTTAAATGGTAGTAGATTTGTATTTGTTTTAGTTGATGATTTTTCCCGTTTCACTTGGGTTTTCTTTTTGGAACACAAAGATCAAACTTTTTCACATTTCAAGATTTTTCGAAAAAGGGTTGAAAAAGAAAAAGGTTTTTCGATTTTGAAAATAAGGAGTGATAGAGGTGGTGAGTTTGTTAACCAACTCTTCATGACTTATTGTGATGAAAAGGGAATCAAGCATGAAATGTCATGTCTTAGAGCTCCACAACAAAATGGAGTTGTAGAAAGAAAAAATAGAACACTTCAAGAGATGGCTAGGACTATGATAAGTGAATATAACCTCCCTCAATATCTATAGGCCGAGGCCGAAAACACCGCATGCTATATATCAAACCGTATTTATTTGTGTAAAAATTCTTTAAAGACTTCTTTTGAAATTTATCATTCTAGAAAACCAAATGTTTCATATTTCAAAGTTTTTGGATGCAAGTGTTTTGTTTTGAATACTAAAGATAACTTGGATAAATTTGATACTAAGGCTTATGAAGCAATATTTGTTGGATATTCTAATAGTAGCAAAGCTTTTAGAGTATTCAATAGATCTTCACTTACCATTGAAGAATCCATGCATGTTAAATTTGAAGAATCTAATGTTGTTGTTGAAAATGTTGTAGAGATTGACCCATTAGGTGAGGACATGGAGAAGCTATCCTTGAAGGACTCACTTTTTCAAGAAGAAAAGCAAGATTCTATTGGTGAAGTCCAAAAGGATGAAGAGGAAAGCTCTCAACCGCTTCCTAAAGCTTAGAGATATGCTACAAATCATCCCAAGGATCTCATCTTAGGTGATGCATCTAAAGGGGTAATAACTCGCTCCAAACTTCATGACTTATGTGGTAACTTTGCATTCATTTCTCATTTTGAACCCAAAAGCATCCTCGAAGCCGAGGCGGACCCATATTGGTTGCTAGCCATGCAAGAGGAACTCAATCAATTTGAGCGCAACCAAGTTTGACATCTTGTTCCTAGGCCCCACGATAGACCAATAATTGGTACTAAGTGGATCTTTAGGAATAAGATGGATGAGTCCGAAAATATTATTAGGAATAAAGCTAGGTTAGTGGCCCAAGGTTACACTCAAGTTGAAGGAATTGACTTTGAGGAGACCTTTGCACCCGTAGCAAGGCTTGAAGCCATACGGATGACACTAGCTTTTGCATCTTTTAAAAATTTTAAACTTTTTCAAATGGATGTAAAAAGTGCATTTTTAAATGGTTTTATAAATGAAGAAGTTTATGTTGAACAACCTCCTGGTTTTGTTGATAATGTTCATCCTAATTTTGTTTTTAAACTAGATAAAGCTTTGTATGGATTGAAACAAGCTCCAAGAGCTTGGTATGAAAGGCTTTCTAGTTTTCTCATTTTAAATAATTTTGTTAAAGGTAAAGTAGACACAACATTATTTACTAAGCATGTTGATAATGACATTCTAATAGTACAAATTTATGTTGATGATATAATTTTTGGTTCTACTAATGAGTTTCTTTGCAAGGAGTTTGAAAAGTGTATGCAACTTGAATTTGAAATATCTTCAATGGGTAAGCTAAATTTCTTTCTTGGACTCCAAGTCAAGCAATTGCAAGATGGGATATTCATATGTCAAGCCAAGTACGCAAAGGAGCTTGTAAAGAAATTTGGACTTGAAGGCTCAAAAGTTTCCAACACTCCCATGGCAACTACAACCAAGCTTGATAAGGATGACCAAGGTAAATGTGTTGATATTAAGTTATATAGAAGCATGATTGGTAGTTTGTTGTATTTAACGGCAAGTTGGCCGGACATCATGTTTAGTGTGTGTCTTTGTGCTAGATTCCAATCGTGTCCTAAAGAGTCCCATCTTATTGCGGTAAAACGCATCATTCGTTATATTAAGGGCACAATTGGAATGGGTCTATGGTATCCGAAAATTGGAGATTTCTCAATGACGAGTTATTCGGATGCCGACTATGCGGGTTGTAGAGTAGATAGAAAGAGTACTAGTGGGACATGTCAATTTCTTGGTAATTGTCTTGTTTCATGGTCTTCTCGTAAACAAAATTCCGTAGCTCTCTCAACCGCCGAGGCGGAGTATGTTGCGGCCGGAGCTTGTTGTGCACAAGTTCTTTGGATGAAACATACTCTCCTTGACTATGATTTATATTTTGATCATATTAAAATATTTTGTGATAATACTAGTACTATTCACATGACTAAAAATGCAAATCAATATAGTAAAACTAAGTACATTGACATTCGGTATCACTTTCTTAGAGATCATTATGAGAAAGGTGATATTGATATTGATTATGTTTCTACCGAATTTCAACTTGCCGATATTTTTACAAAACCTCTAGACTATGCTAGATTTTCCTTTATTTGTGTTGAGTTGAATGTTTGTATTTTCAATTCATGAAGAAAATGTTTTTAACAATGTTTAACCTTTTTTTTGATGTATGTCTTTCACAATGTTTACCCTTTTTGATGTATGACAAAAAGGGGGAGAAAAAGCTTTGATAGATATGCATTCTGAGTTTTAGTTTTATGCATATAGCCATTCATTTATATACATAGTCATTCTTTCATACATAGCATAATTTGAGGGGGAGCTTCCAAGCTCTTTTCCCCTTATTTTTATAAAATAACTTATATGTTTTGTCATCATCAAAAAGGGGGAGATTGTTGGCCCAAGGTTACAATCACCCGTTTTATTGAGTTTTGATGATTACAAAACATATATAGTTATTTGTACTAATCATATTTATTGTTTAAGTGTGTTTCAGGGTTCTAAGGATTCATGGAGTGTTCTTCCCTAAAGGAAGGTTGTTTTGGCTCAAGTTGGTTCATTTTGGGTTCAAGATACAAGATTTTCAAGATCATATGGAGAAGCCCACTTGAAGACTTTGTAGTTACCTAGAACCTATGTAAGACTTAGTTTGTTAAAGTTTGAGGTTGTGGTAAATTGGCTCTAGAACACACACACTCTTTTCAAAAAACAGTTTTTAGTTCTGGTATTTGTTTTAAGTTCATGCTTTGGTCTCTATACATGATTCAAATTTTTACAAATTTTATAACTTATTTATATCATGTATATCTATCTCTTCAGCATGATACTTAGCTACATATGCCTATAAAATTATTTTGAAAATTTTCCCAAGTCCAGAATTTTCACATTTTGTTAAACTGTTTCAGGCCTGGCGGTCGACCGGATCGGTCGACCGGACCTATTCCAGGCCAGGCGGCCGACCGACCCGATCGACCGAGACCTGTGTCAGGACATGCACGCTTGTGCATGTCTATCGGTCGACCGACTGGTCGGTCGACCGAAAATAGTGTGCTCTCTGTTTTTTGTCGGTCGACCGACCGGTCGACCGCCCTTACAAAACTGTGTTTTGCCTCTTGAGGCCGGTTGACCGACCGGTCGACCGAGCCCAACGGCTATATGCCAGCAGGGCTGCCGGTCGACCGGGCCGGTCGACCGACAAGCCTGCCCAGCTGCCAACGGCTCTTTCCTTTTTGGTGAAAATCTGAATTCTGATTTTCACCCTGTTTTGTGGCAGAGTTTTTCTGAGCTTTGGGGATTATTTTCTGATCAAATAAACTTAATTTTAATGTGTTTTAATCCCCTCCTCTCCCTATAAATAGAGGAGAATAGTCTCTTGCAAAGATACCAAGAAAAATACCTAGTTTTCAAGTTTGAAAAAGAAAGAAAAGTTTTCAAAGCTCTCAATTCTCTAGTGCAATCTTTGGCTTTTGTTTTTCAGTTGTGTTTTCAAGCAAGTTTCATTTACAACTGAGTTTGTTTTTCACACTACACTTCTAGAGCCAAAAATTCCATCCTCATTCTATAAGGAAGTTATAAAGAGAAAGTGTTGTAAGAAGTTTGTGATCCTTTTGGTGATCACTTGGTTACTTGTTCCTTCTTGTTGAGATACCTCTTCGGTAGAGGATTGTAAGTGGTGGAGTTCGGTACTCCGGTCTTTGGTAGACCTTGTAAAGTCCTCGGTGGATAGTGGAAACCCTTCACGGCGGTGAAGGCGGGGAGTAGAGCGGTGGCTCGAACCTCGAAACAAATACTTTGTGTTTGCGATTGCTTTTGTTCTTGCTCTCTATTGCTCTTTACTTTTACCTTGTGTTATTGCTTTTATTTCTTGTGATATATCTTGTGTGCACTTCATTATTGCTTTCAATTCATTTCTTGCTAACTTGTCGATCAATTCTCATACAATAAGATTGCAATACGCACCTCTAACTCTTATCTAGAGGAATCACGAGGAAGGAGTTCAGAGCCCTTCACCGGGTATCCGGCTTCTAGTCTTGTTTTGAGAGATCGTTGCATCATTCATTCTTACTTGTTTTTAAAAAGATTGTTAGAATAGTATTTACACCTATTCACCCCCCTCTAGGTGTTTTCAGTAATGTCCATCATACCAATTGAATTTGGATGCTCCCTTGATGTAATATTCATCTCAAGTGGAAAGAGATTTGTTGAGTCAACCTGTGGCGCTTGAACAGGAGAGAAACACATTGTGTACGGACATGATTGAATGTATGTATCATATCTAAGGTCCATATATGATGTCTTGATATTGTAACACATCCCATCTCCTTGCGCCAAGTTTGTTACGACTGTCCAAATATTACGGTTGGTTAAACACTTAGTAGAAAGAGAAGTGTACACACCATAATAAATTCACAGATACTTATGTATTATAAACCGGTGACATGAAGCATGTTGATTCATTGTCTAAATCGAGCATTCGTGTGAATTGTTCATGACATTCAGATTCTCGATGGATCATAATATTTTTTTTTCTACGTATAATTCTATGTTGTGCTCGGTCGAACACAATTCAAGTATAGCATGACAATCATCATCTGATATCTCTACTGCTTGATAGTTCTTGTGTGATACTGGCCACTTGCATGTCAAGTGAATCTGATGCTCACTTGGATTAATTTTGGTGATTCAATAGAATTTCTCTATCAATTCACACCTTGTAAATGATTTTCTAACAACCATGGGTTTTACTATTTCATTGATGTAGCTTTGGTTATTATCCCTATCTATTGTTAGTTTACCATGAAACCAATAAAGAAGAGGGACACGGTCACTAGACATTGTACCTAATTAGTGGATGAAACAAAGAATTATTTGTTGATCCAAAGGCCCTTCACCTTAGTTTTGATGATGACTAACCTGGAAGTTAAGTTACTAATGATCTTGTGTTTATTAAGTTTCAGATATTGATCAAGATCTTAATAGGTGATTAGCTTCAACAAAAAATTGAAAGCCAGTTTTGGAGCTAACATATGTTGATTCAATAGCTCGCACGTCAAGATCGCATCTAGCACTCGGATGGAGTCAAGCTCATGGATCGTGTTTGGATTGAGTCGACTTGGAGATAGAAATCGACAAGAAGACTTCGGTTTGTTTTAGTTTTATTTTAGATCTTGTGTAAAGATATACTAGTTTTGATATGCACAAGTTTACACACACACAAGCTCAAAAGTTTTGGTTTCAGTTAAACCGTTTTTGATTTTCAAGAATATACATATATGATTTTCATGAATAGATAGAATCAAAATAAGTTTTACATAGTTTATATGTATGTTGCATTTCATCTATATACATTATTGTTGCATATTGTTTAAAAACTTATTTTGATGATTCTAGTACATGGTTTCAAAGTTTTATTTTTATCAAAACTTATGTTTTGGATTTAACGTCAAAAATATAGATATATCTTTTGTATGTGTATTGGATTCTATCCATACACACTATGCTTAAAAAGAGTTTAAATATCATTGTTTTGTATATATACAAGTTTTGGAGAAAATGTATTTTCATTTCAAAATTTAAGTTTTGGAAAATGCCGTTTTTGGTTGAATGCTAAATTTTCAAGCCTAAAAAATAATTCAAATAGTTTGTAATATGTGTTGATTTTTGGTCACACATATTTGCACTTAAAATATATACATGAACTTATTTTTATAAATTTTATGTGATTTATAGGCATTTAAAAGACAAATATTTCAATCTATAAACCCTGTTTCTAGGCTACCTACGGTCGACCGATCGGTCGACCGAACCTGGGTTCGGTCGACCGAGCGATCGACCGATGTGCACAAGAATGCACAAGCCTCGGGCCATTGGGTCGGTCAACCACACGGTCGACCGATCCAGAGAGCTTGCTCTCTGGATTTGCCTCGGTCGATCGGGCGGTCGACCAACCCAGAGAGTAAGCTCTCTAGTTCTGGCCACGGTCGACCATCTAGTCGACCGACAGTAAGAAAAATCTCATTGTGCCTTGGGGCGATCGACCGACCAGTCGACCGATAACCCCAACGGTCAGAAATTTGACCGTTGGTGGTTGACGACAGGTCATTTTTGACCTGTTCTGAACCCCAACGACTATATTTTCAGACCCTATAAATATGGGTCTCTGAGGTCAGTTTTAGCTAAAAATTTCAAGAGCAAAATTTCTCATCTTTTCAAGTGTTTTCAGCAAGTTTTAGAAAGAAGTTTTTGTGCCAAAAATTCTTATCTTTATTTTGTTTTTAAACTTTTGGAAAATTAAAGAAAGAGAAGTCTTTGGGAAATTTATTTTGATCTTTAATTTTCATATCTATCTAGAGTTTTTCTCTAGTATTTTTCTTTGAGATTTATTTTTCAAACACTTTGATTTCCCACACTTGAGCCAATCAATTCTATTCCTATCTTTAAGATCTTTATTTTGTGAGAAATTGTTTGTGATCCTTTGAGATCAACAAGAGAGTGTTTATGATCTTTGTGATCACCAAGTGTATTTCTTTCTTTGCTTTGTGCTCCCTCTTGTGTTAGGTGATTGTATAGAGAGAAGAGTTGTGTACCCTAGCGTTGAGTTGTAATTTCTCAATGGAGGTCCCTGTCTGGAAGATTCTATAGTGGATAGTTGAAATCCTTCTGAATGAAGGCAGGGACGTAGAGCAGTGGCTCGAACCTCGAAATATATCCCGGCGTTTGTATTTGATCCACTATCTGTCAACTCTCTCTTATATCTTGCATTGATTTACATTGCTCATATCATATAAATGCTCGGTATTGTTTGTGTGCCCACACTTGTGTCGAACTAAGAGAGCTTTTAATAACACCTCAACTATTAGTCTAGAGGAATCTAGAAGAGTAGTTCCAGAGCCCATCACGGGAAATTCGAGCTCACTCTTGGTTACACATAGTGTGTTTGTAATTAAGTTTTAAATTATGCATCATTTGTCCCAGATTATCTTGTACACCTATTCACCCCCTCTAGGTGTACTTTAATTATTAACTTGCTCTAGCTACTAAAATTAAACTGAACGCAATACTACTAAAAGCACGAAAATAACTTGAGTTTGACTATGCTTAAATATACAAATTACAAAGATTAATAAATTATAATGATTTGTTAAATATACAACACATAAATAATAATTACAAATTATCATAACAATTATATTTGACAAAATATTTTACAAAATCATATTTTCACAACATTACACATTTTACACAAATTGTACTCTAATTTTACTCAAATTAAAAATTTTACACAAATTAAAAATTTTACACAAATTATACTCTATTTTTTCACATCTTTCACAAATTTTACTCTAATTTAACTTTAATTTTGTGCTAATTACAGAGAGACAACTGTGAGAGAGAGAGAGAGAGCCAGCTAAGATAAAAAGTAAGAGAGAGCTGAGTTAGAGAGAGGACCCCTGCTGGCAGGGGTCGTTGTCGGCGGTTGATGTCTAGCGGCGAGAAGTCAGAATAGCACAGAAGAGGTCAGTGGTCGGTGTCAGGGGTTGGGGGTGATTGCCAAAAAGAATATAGAAAATATGAAAAGTGTATGTGATTGGTTTCAACTCTGAATTTTCGCAATTTAACCGCTATAGCAAGAGCTAAACGGGTCGAACCTCAGGGAGAGATGCGACGGAAGCTTTTCGATAATATTGTCTTCTTATTATATTTTCTATTTAAAGAACTTAGAAAAAAGGATGAATTGTATGTAGATAAAGAATTAAACTAAAAGAAAGGTTCACAGCTTACTAATAATCAACCACCATACATGCTAATACTAGATAGATAATTACTTCACTTCAAATTCTAAACATGATATTCTTTCACAAAATTAAGTAAGATACATGAGACAGAAACTAGGATACGGGTTGAAATAGCACTAACCAAGATGTAATATTATAATATCAAGATTGTTGGTCAAGTATAAAGTAAGAAAGATCATTAGAAAGTACAAGCAAATTTTTAACCCTAACACTTATTAAAGTTGAACATTAAAATATCAAGATATTTATCAAATATAGATTAAGAAGTGTAGGTACACCTAGAAAGGGGTGAATAGGTGTACAAACTAATCTAGGACAAATGATGTGAAATTTAAAACTTAATTTCTAACACACTATGTGTAACCAAGAGTGAGCTCGAATTCCCCGTGATGGGATCTGGAACTACTCCTCTAGATTTCTTCAAATTAAGAGTTGAGGTGCTATTTTAAGCTCTCTTGGTTCAACACAAGTGTGGGCACACTGTTGGAACTTATTTTTATGATAACAAATGTAATTTGTACTATTTTTTTATTTTTAGATATTTGTTAAAAGTCTTAATCACACACACAAAATAGTCCTATTAGTAGACTTAATCCTTCCTATTAGTAGACTTGACCCTTCCTATTAGTAGATTTGACCCTTCCTATAGTCGACTAATAAAATTGCTAGTCGACTTATCATAAGTCTATAGTCGACTAAGTCCTGTCCAGAAAAGATATCAACTTTGTGTTTCTTGACTGTTAGCAGCATTAGTCGACTCATCAACATTACTAGTCGACTAATACATGTTGTAGTTGACTTATAATTTTTGTTGGTCGACTAATAGTAATTTTCAGAGACTTGCATATCTGTATCATATATTTATAGTCGACTTGATCTTTTTACTAGTCGACTAACCCAGGCAAATTGTCATACCCTAGTCGACTTACTTCCTATCCTAGTCGACTTATAACAGTTTCTGACTGTTGAACAGTTATTGATTTCTGGTATTTTATCTAACGTTTTAATATTCAAATTCAAGTTGATAATTACCCTAACTGACTATAGATTTCAGCTATAAATAGGTATGTTGTCCTAGGCTAAAAACACCAATTCATATCATTAGTTTTCTGTCTAAACTCTGTTAAAAAATTTTGTTTTCCAGAAAACTAATTCTATTTTCATTTCTTCACACAAATTCTAATCCTCTAGTGAAGAATTCTGAGAATCCACCTATAAGAGTCCTTATTCACGATCACATACAGTTCAAAGGCTTATGGATTGATTGTAATCACTCAAAGAGAAAGATTGTACAAGAGCGTCTTCGGGTTGAAGAGAAGTTGCACAAGGTGTTGTTATCTTCTTGGTGTTAAGAAGAGTTGTACACATTTGGTAAAGGTTATTTTGTCAGGTGGTGTACAAGGTGTTGATTTTGGGTGTACAAAATTAAGGATAAGAAAAATCTCAAGCGGGTTGCGGGGACTGGATGTAGGTCACGAGGACCGAACCAGGATAAAATCTCTTTTGTTTGCGTTTGCATTATTTCTGAGATTTGTTTCCTTTTCTTGCAAGTTATTTTATTTAACGGTAATTATCTTTATTCTAGTGTTGTATTGACATAATTTTTAGATCCTACACACACAAACAATACCAAGCATGTATATGATATGAACAATAAAAGGCAATGCAAGATATAAAGAGAGATAGAGTTGAAAGAGAAAGATCCAAATGCAAACACAAGGATATATTTCGAGGTTCGAGCCACTGCTCTACGTCCCCGCCTTCACACAGAAGGATTTCCACTATGTCCACACAAGACCTTCTACAAAGGGACCTCCACTCTCCACTGAGGAATTACAACTCAACACAGGGGTACACAACTCCTTTCTCTACACAATCACCTCTACACAAGAGAGAAGGCAAAAGCCTAGCATAAAGCAAAGAAGAAATAAAACTTGGTGATTCGATAATCACAAACTCTCTCTTGGTGATCTCAAAGGATCACAAACAATTTTTCTCACAATACAAAGATCCTAAAGGTAGATTTGATATAATAGCTCAAGTATGTAAGAAAACAAAGTATTTGAAAATAAAACAACAAAGAAAATACTTGGGAAAAGCTTCTTAATGGATATATAATATGAAAAATAAAATAGAATTCTCAAAGACTTGATTTTCTTTGATTTTTCAAAACTTTGAAAACAAATAAAGATAGTGAATTTTGGCAAAAAAAACTCTTTTGAAAACTTTATTGAAAACACTTGAGGAGGTGAGAAAAATTGCTCTTGAAAATCTTAGTGAAAACAGGCCAAGGGAACCCATATTTATAGGATTCCCAAAATATAGTCGTTGGGGTTCATAACAGGCCCAGAATGGCCCATCGGTCGACCGGCCAATGGTCAGATTTCTGACCGTTGGGATTGTCGATCGAATGGCCGGTCGACCGCTCCAAGGTAAACTGCTTATCGGTGGACCGCCCGGTCAACCGAGGCCAGAACCAGAGAGCTGGTCCCTGGTCGGTCGACCGGGGCCATTGCCAGAGAGTAGACTCTCTAGAACAGTCGACCACTCGGTCGACCACTAAAACCTGTGCACCTCTGTGCACGTCGGTCGACCAAGCAGTCGACCGTTCCAGGCTTCGATCAACCGGCCGGTCGACCATTAGACGCCCAAAAACCAGGGCTATAAGTTGAAATATTTGGTCTTTTAAATGCCTATAAAATCTCATAAAAACACAAAAAATTCACAAAAATAAATTCATGTAAGAACTTGAAATACAAATATGTTTGATCAAAAATCAACCCATATTACAAACAATTTGAACTATTTTTGAGGCATAAAAATTAAGCTTGAAACCAAAATTGTACTTTCAAAAACTCGTTTTATTTTTGTCTTCAAGAGTTTTTGAGAAGACTTCAAAATGAAATACTATTTCTCAAAAACTTGTTCAAATATAAAAAAAAGATATTGAAACGCATTTGAAGCATGATGTGCATGAATAGAATCCAATACACTTAATAAATGATATATCTATGTTTTTGACACTAAATACAAAAATAGGTTTTGTTAAAAATAAAACTTGAACCACATGAAATAGAATCATCAAAATAAGTTTTTAGACAATAAGAACTATCAATGGATATGGATGAAATCCATTATACATATAAGCATGTAAAACATGTTTTGATTCTATCTATTCATGAAAATCATAAAGATGTATATCTTCTTGAAAATTCAAAACGGTTAAACCGAAACCGAAACCAAAACTATTGAGCTTGTGTGTGTGTAAACTTGAGCATATTAAGACTAATCTATTCTCACACAAGATCTAAAAAAAACTAAACAAACCAAGGTCTTCTTGTCTATCTTCATCTTCAAGATGACCCAATCCAAACTTGATCCAAAGGAGCTAGATGCAATCGTTACGATATGAACTCTTGAATCAACATTTGTTTGCTTCAACACTTTGACTGTAAATCTCTTGTTGAAGTCAAATCTCTGCTAAGATCTTAATCAGTATCTGAAACTTATTAAACACAAGATCATTAGCAGACTAACTTTCATAAGTTAGTCATTATCAAAACTAAGGTGAAGGGCCTCTGGGCCAACAATCTCCGTATTTTTGATGATAACAAAACTTATGAGGTTATATATATGCATAGATTAAGAATAAGCTTCATAGAAGCTCCCCCTTAACTTATGCATACTCATAAAACATAAAGATATGAAATGTAAGCTCAAGATACCAATGAAAACATATATGCATATATGCATAAACACTTAACAAAATATGCATATATAATGACAAATATTCTCCCCCTTTTGTCACTCATTAATAAAGGGGTGTAGAGAAATACACAATACCAACAAAATATATTTTAAAACAAAATTTTAATATCAATAAAAACAATCAATTGAAAGAAGCCAATTTGAAAGTGAAACCATCTTTTTACACTTTCAAAATAAAATAATATTTTTACCAATTTATACCAATTGAAAATAAAAACCAAATTTTTTGGTAAACACTAAAATCATCTTGCAATAAAGATACCAAATTGAGAATAATACCAGTTTAAAATTATTAATACCAATATTGAAAATGTTAGCATATATCAAAACAAAATTATTTTCCATCATAAGGAGTGAGAGTAAGATACCAATTGAAAATAAAACAATTTGAAAGATAAAATAAGAATTTTTCTCCCTTTTATGAAATACCAATAAAAATAATGCATAACCTTGCATCGATACCAATTATCATAAAGAATATAAACCAATCATAGCATAAAATCAATTTGTGCTAAAAAATGTATGGACATTGTAAAATAAGCACAAGGAAAAATATCTATATGTATGTATGATCAGAGCAATATAATATCAATTGAAATTAATATGCATACATATAAAAAATAAATATGAGTATACAAAATAAATTTTCCTTAAAAACATGTATATCTCATAACTATCACCCTATTCATGCACATGTTTGAAAGATATTCAATAAGGATAAATAAGGCATGGTCGCCCATCCAACCGCCCTTGCGTTGGTTGGGGTTTTCAAAAATATGATTTGAAAATACTTTTAGCATATTTGAAAACTCAACCAATTGAAGAATAAAAACTAATTTTAAAATAATTTTGTAAACTAGTACTAAATCCTCCAAGTAAAGAATAAGACAAATATATATATATATATATATATATATATATATATATATATATATATATATATATATATATATATATCATAATATATGAAAATTACATGAGAATTGATACTCAAAAATTCACTAATCACATATAGGCTAATGGATCAAAACCATGAGTAAATAAAATATATCAAATGTACAAGAGTCATGCAAGAAACATATACATGAAAAATGAAACAATGAAGCTCAATCAAAATTCCTTTTTCACAAGCATAAAAATCATCAAAACAAAAATTTTCATCAAAACTAAACAAGCTTGGTGGTATATGTATGTTTTGTCGAAACTAAAATATATATACACATCCCAAACATAAACGAGTCCACAAAAGAATATTACATGAAGGCAAGTGACTCTAGAATAGACATGTATAGCTATAAGTTTGGACAAAATTAATATATACATGAAGAAAAAACATAAAACATGTATAAAAATAGAAAAAATAAATGTAAATGTAAGAATCATCAAAGCTAGGTTATACATACATCTAATAAGTACAAATGAGCAATGAAGTACAAACACATAATAATCAAGTGTGACTCATTAATTGTACAAGTATAAACATAAGTTTTAATAAAATTTATATCTAAACAAGTAATCAAAATATGAAGCACAAAAATATAAATAACATGATCATTATGCTAAGTGCGCTATTAGAATTAGGATATACATGTTTGTTAAACAATAGTGTGAATACAAAAATATGAATCCATATGAATATGGGCGTATCTCAAAGACTATCTATGTATATCACATGTCAAATTAACATTGCATTTAACATAATGAGCATTAAAACATGACATGCTAAAAATCAATAATATAAACACATGTAAACTAAAACAAGGAGTTAGAGATAGTTACCAAAATTAATAGAACTAATCTCTAGGTCTCCAAACCATGGTGATTTTTCCACCTAAACATCCTTTGAAAGTGATGCATACATAGATATGATCTTTGAGTTCAAAACGCATCTACCATCAAGGCACGACTACTCTCACGTCTTATGAGAGCCCACACTTACAACAAATAAAATAAGGGTGAATTTTGGTACCCATATCTTTTTGGGTCCATGGGGGTAGCATCTTTCCTAACCCAAACAAATTTATTTGCAAAATTTGAATTATGTATTCTATCATAACAAAATTTTGCAAGGTGGCCCGTACGTCCACAATGTGTACAAGTGTACACATTAGCATACATATTATCATGTGTGTAAGCATGAACATGTGTATACCGTGAATGGTGTGCATGTATAGGCGGAGCATATTTCTTGCAAAATATGGATTCCAATCTCTTGTGATTCATATTACATTGGCTCAAAATGGAGCCCAAATAATCTACACTTTTCTTCAACAAACAAATATTATTTTCAATAATTGAAGAAGAAGTGGAGTAAACATTCTTATCAACGAGAGGTATAACCATAGAATTATGACAAGAATGTGAAGAAAAATCACTTTTCAAAAAAGTGTTTTCTTTTGAAACAAAATCCAATTCTTTTGAAATTAAAACAAATTTACTTTTTAAAGAATAATTTTCTTTTAAAATAAAATTAAGTTTTGAAGACAAAACCTTATTTTCCTTCAAAACAAGATCAAACTCATTTTCATTTTTTAAAATTTTATTTTCATTTAAAGTATGGTCAGGTTGAACTTTCAATGAGTCCCTCTCATTTGAAATCTCAACTCTTTCTTGCAAAACTAAATCAAGTTTAGAAAATAAATTTTTATTTTCTCTTTTTAAATCAAATTCTATTTTTATTTCTTCACACAAATTCTAATCCTCTAGTGAAGAATTCTGAGAGTCCACCTATAAGAGTCCTTATTCACGATCACATACAGTTCAAAGGCTTAGAGGATTGATTGTAATCACTCAAAGAGAAAGATTGTACAAGAGCGTCTTCGGGTTGAAGAGAAGTTGTACAAGGTGTTGTTATCTTCTTGGTGTTAAGAAGAGTTGTACACATTTGGTAAAGGTTATTTTGTCAGGTGGTGTACAAGGTGTTGATTTTGGGTGTACAAAATCAAGGATAAGGAAAATCTCAAGCGGGTTGCGGGGACTGGATGTAGGTCACGAGGACCGAACTAGGATAAAATCTCTTTTGTTTGCGTTTGCATTATTTCTGAGATTTGTTTCCTTTTCTTGCAAGTTATTTTATTTAACGGTAATTATCTTTATTCTAGTGTTGTATTGACATAATTTTTAGATCCTACACACACAAACAATACCAAGCATGTATATGATATGAACAATAAAAGGCAATGCAAGATATAAAGAGAGATAGAGTTGAAAGAGAAAGATCCAAATGCAAACACAAGGATATATTTTGAGGTTCGAGCCACTGCTCTACGTCCCCGCCTTCACACAGAAGGATTTCCACTATGTCCACACAAGACCTTCTAAAAGGGACCTCCACTGAGGAATTACAACTCAACACAGGGGTACACAACTCCTTTCTCTACACAATCACCTCTACACAAGAGAGAAGGCAAAAGCCTAGCATAAAGCAAAGAAGAAATAAAACTTGGTGATTCGATAATCACAAACTCTCTCTTGGTGATCTCAAAGGATCACAAACAATTTTTCTCACAATACAAAGATCCTAAAGGTAGATTTGATATAATAGCTCAAGTATGTAAGAAAACAAAGTATTTGAAAATAAAACAACAAAGAAAATACTTGGGAAAAGCTTCTTAATGGATATATAATATGAAAAATAAAATAGAATTCTCAAAGACTTGATTTTCTTTGATTTTTCAAAACTTTGAAAATAAATAAAGATAGTGAATTTTGGCAAAAAAACTCTTTTGAAAACTTTATTGAAAACACTTGAGGAGGTGAGAAAAATTGCTCTTGAAAATCTTAGTGAAAACAGGCCAAGGGAACCCATATTTATAGGATTCCCAAAATATAGTCGTTGGGGTTCATAACAGGCCCAGAATGGCCCATCGGTCGACCGCCCGGTCGACCGTCCAATGGTCAGATTTCTGACCGTTGGGATTGTCGATCGAATGGCCGGTCGACCGCTCCAAGGTAAACTGCTTATCGGTGGACCGCCCGGTCAACCGAGGCCAGAACCAGAGAGCTGGTCCCTGGTCGGTCGACCGGGGCCATTGCCAGAGAGCAGACTCTCTAGAACAGTCGACCACTCGGTCGACCACTAAAACCTGTGCACCTCTGTGCACGTCGGTCGACCAAGCAGTCGACCGTTCCAGGCTTCGATCAACCGGCCGGTCGACCATTAGACGCCCAAAAACCAGGGCTATAAGTTGAAATATTTGGTCTTTTAAATGCCTATAAAATCTCATAAAAACACAAAAATTCACAAAAATAAATTCATGTAAGAACTTGAAATACAAATATGTTTGATCAAAAATCAACCCATATTACAAACAATTTGAACTATTTTTGAGGCATAAAATTAAGCTTGAAACAAAAAACTGTACTTTCAAAAACTCGTTTTATTTTTGTCTTCAAGAGTTTTTGAGAAGACTTCAAAATGAAATACTATTTCTCAAAAACTTGTTCAAATATAAAAAAAAGATATTGAAACGCATTTGAAGCATGATGTGCATGAATAGAATCCAATGCACATAATAAATGATATATCTATGTTTTTCACTAAATACAAAAATAGGTTTTGTTAAAAATAAAACTTGAACCACATGAAATAGAATCATCAAAATAAGTTTTTAGACAATAAGAACTATCAATGGATATGGATGAAATCCATTATACATATAAGCATGTAAAACAAGTTTTGATTCTATCTATTCATGAAAATCATAAAGATGTATATCTTCTTGAAAATTCAAAACGGTTAAACCGAAACCGAAACCAAAACTATTGAGCTTGTGTGTGTGTAAACTTGAGCATATTAAGACTAATCTATTCTCACACAAGATCTAAAAAAAACTAAACAAACCAAGGTCTTCTTGTCTATCTTCATCTTCAAGATGACCCAATCCAAACTTGATCCAAAGGAGCTAGATGCAATCGTTACGATATGAACTCTTAAATCAACACTTGTTTGCTTCAACACTTTGACTGTAAATCTCTTGTTGAAGTCAAATCTCTACTAAGATCTTAATCAGTATCTGAAACTTATTAAACACAAGATCATTAGCAGACTAACTTTCATAAGTTAGTCATCATCAAAACTAAGGTGAAGGGCCTCTGGGCCAACAATCTCCGTATTTTTGTTGATAACAAAACTTATGAGGTTATATATATGCATAGATTATGAATAAGCTTCATAGAAGCTCCCCCTTAACTTATGCATACTCATAAAACATAAAGATATGAAATGTAAGCTCAAGATACCAATGAAAACATATATGCATATATGCATAAACACTTAACAAAATATGCATATATAATGACAAATATTCTCCCCCTTTTGTCACTCATTAATAAAGGGGTGTAGAGAAATACACAATACTAACAAAATATATTTTAAAACAAATTTTAATATCAATAAAAACAATCAATTGAAAGAAGCCAATTTGAAAGTGAAACCATCTTTTTACCAATTCAAAATAAAATAATATTTTTACCAATTTATACCAATTGAAAATAAAAACCAAAATTTTTGGTAAACACTAAAATCATCTTGCAATAAAGATACCAAATTGAGAATAATACCAGTTTAAAATTATTAATACCAATATTGAAAATGTTAGCATATACCAAAACAAAACTATTTTCCATCATAAGGAGTGAGAGTAAGATACCAATTGAAAATAAAACCAATTGAAAGATAAAATAAGAAATTTTCTCCCTTTTATGAAATACCAATAAAAATAATGCATAACCTTGCATAGATACCAATTATCATAAAGAATATAAATCAATCATAGCATAAAATCAATTTGTGCTAAAAAATGTATGGACATTGTAAAATAAGCACAAGGAAAAATATCTATATGTATGTATGATCAGAGCAATATAATATCAATTGAAATTAATATGCATACATATAAAAAATAAATATGAGTATACAAAATAAATTTTCCTTAAAAACATGTATATCTCATAACTATCACCCTATTCATGCACATGTTTGAAAGATATTCAATAAGGATAAATAAGGCATGGTCGCCCATCCAACCGCCCTTGCGTTGGTTGGGGTTTTCAAAAATATGATTTGAAAATACTTTTAGCATATTTGAAAACTCAACCAATTGAAGAATAAAAACTAATTTTAAAATAATTTTGTAAACTAGTACTAAATCCTTCAAGTAAAGAATAAGACAAATATATATATATATATATATATATATATATATATATATATATATATATATATAATATATGAAAATTACATGAGAATTGATACTCAAAAATTCACTAATCACATATAGGCTAATGGATCAAAACCATGAGTAAATAAAATATATCAAATGTACAAGAGTCATGCAAGAAACATATACATGAAAAATGAAACAATGAAGCTCAATCAAAATTCCTTTTTCACAAGCATAAAAATCATCAAAACAAAAATTTTCATCAAAACTAAACAAGATTGGTGGTATATGTATGTTTTGTCTAAACTAAAATATATATACACATCCCAAACATAAACGAGTCCACAAAAGAATATTACATAAAGGCAAGTGACTCTAGAATAGACATGTATAGCTATAAGTTTGGACAAAATTAATATATACATGAAGAAAAAACATAAAACATGTATAAAAATAGAAAAAATAAATGTAAATGTAAGAATCATCAAAGCTTGGTTATACATACATCTAATAAGTACAAATGAGCAATGAAGCACAAACACATAATAATCAAGTGTGACTCATTAATTGTACAAGTATAAACATAAGTTTTAATAAAATTTATATCTAAACAAGTAATCAAAATATGAAGCACAAAAATATAAATAACATGATCATTATGCTAAGTGCGCTATTAGAATTAGGATATACATATTTGTTAAACAATAGTGAGAATACAAAAATATGAATCCATATGAATATGGGCGTATCTCAAAGACTATCTATGTATATCACATGTCAAATTAACATTGCATTTAACATAATGAGCATTAAAACATGACATGCTAAAAATCAATAATATAAACACATGTAAACTAAAACAAGGAGTTAGAGATAGTTTCCAAAATTAATAGAACTAATCTCTAGGTCTCCAAACCATGGTGGTTCTCCCACCTAAACATCCTTTGAAAGTGATGCATACATAGATATGATCTTTGAGTTCAAAACGCATCTACCATCAAGGCACGACTACTCTCACGTCTTATGAGAGCCCACACTTACAACAAATAAAATAAGGGTGAATTTTGGTACCCATATCTTTTTGGGTCCATGGGGGTAGCATCTTTCCTAACCCAAACAAATTTATTTGCAAAATTTGAAATATGTATTCTATCATAACAAAATTTTGCAAGGTGGCCCGTACGTCCACAATGTGTACAAGTGTACACATTAGCATACATATTATCATGTGTGTAAGCATGAACATGTGTATACCGTGAATGGTGTGCATGTATAGGCGGAGCATATTTCTTGCAAAATATGGATTCCAATCTCTTGTGATTCATAGTACATTGGCTCAAAATGGAGCCCAAATAATCTACACTTTTCTTCAACAAACAAATATTATTTTCAATAATTGAAGAAGAAGTGGAGTAAACATTCTTATCAACGAGAGGTATAACCATAGAATTATGACAAGAATGTGAAGAAAAATCACTTTTCAAAAAAGTGTTTTCTTTTGAAACAAAATCCAATTCTTTTGAAATTAAAACAAATTTACTTTTTAAAGAATCATTTTCTTTTAAAATAAAATTAAGTTTTGAAGACAAAACCTTATTTTTCTTCAAAACAAGATCAAACTCATTTTCATTTTTTAAAATTTTATTTTCATTTAAAGTATGGTCAGGTTGAACTTTCAATGAGTCCCTCTCATTTGAAATCTCAACTCTTTCTTGCAAAACTAAATCAAGTTTAGAAAATAAATTTTCATTTTCTCTTTTTAAATCAAAACTCTTGCTTTTCAAAGCTTTGTACTTTGAAAGCAAGTTTTCACAAAACATGGATAGTTCTTCATTTAAAATATGTGCATGCATAGCATTATCATTACATGAAGAACTAGCACAATCATCAAGATGGGTATCCGAGTTTACCTCAAGGGAGTCATTCCTTGGACCAAGTAGCACGTTTGCTCGGATTCATCCCTCCTTGGTTCTCTCTCCAAAATGTGTTGCCTCTGTTTTTTGGGAGAGATCAATGTGTTCCATACTGCAAAAGCGGAATCACAATGAGAAATCAACGAAAGATATTTTTGCCAAGTGTGTGCCTAAGTGCCTCCATGGCTTGTGTATTGGCCTCTAGGTACTTGTTATTACCAAGATGAGATTTCTGGGTAGTGGCAAGAAAGACATGCAATCCTAGGGCTTTGAGGTATGCACTCATCTTAAACTTTCACATATCGATGCTAGAAACATCATACATGGGAGAGGCAAAGAAATCCATCAGTGTATAAACTATATTTGTGCAAAAGCAAATCTAGTTTATCAATCCAAGGATCATACTCCTAGGTGGTTAAACTAAATATCAGGAGCGCTAGCTCTGATACCAATTATAGGTACACCTAAAGGGGGTGAATAGGTGTGCAAGCTAATTTAGGATAAATGATGTGAAATTTAAAAACTTAATTGTTAGCACACTATGTGTAATCAAGAGAGCCCGAATTCCCTGTGATGGGCTCTGAAGCTATTCCTCTAGATTCCTCTAAATTAAGAGTTGAGGTGCTAATTGAAGCTCCCTTGGTTCAACACAAGTGTGGGCACACAAACAATACCGGGCATATATATGATATGAACAATGAAAGGCAATGCAAGATATAAAGAGAGATAAAGTTGAGAAAGAAAGATCCAAATGCAAATATAAGGATATGTTTCAAGGTTCGAGCTACTGCTCTACGTCCCCGCCTTCACACAGAAGGATTTTCACTTTGTCTACACAGGACTTTCCACAAATGGACCACTACTAAGGAATTACAACTCAACACAGGGAGTACACAACTCCTCTCTCCACACAATCACCTCTACACAAGAGGGAAGGCATAAGCCTAGCACAAAGCAAAGAAGAAATAAAACTAAAATCACCTAGGGGGGTGAATATGTGACTAGCTAATCTAATAATTAATTAATGCGGAATTAAAACTATTTAAGCAAACTAAAAACAATTAGGCTAAACACACAAAGTATAACCTAAGAGTGTAGCCGAATTCTCGGTGAAAGGCTCTGGACTATCTCCTCAAGATTCCTCTAGATAAGAGTTGAGGTGCCGCTATGGCTCTCTTAGTTGAATACAAGTGTAAGAAAATAATCCCAAGTATATAACTATTAAGCACAAGTATATCAAGCAAGTAATGAATATGAACAATAAAATCATGCAAGATATAAATACAAGTAAGAGATAGAGAGAACAATCGCAAACACGGGAGATTTGTTTCGAGATTCGAGCACCCTTGCTCTACGTCCCCGCCTTCAACACTATAAAGGATTTTCACTATAAATTGATCCCATCGGATCACTCGGTGCCGCAACACTTACAACGAGTTCACACTAGAACTTCTTGGACTCACTAGTCCCCTCACTTATTCCCGCAAGAAACAAACACATGCAAGCACACTAGCTTGCCGAGGTCGCACCTCTACACCGAGCTCCCACTAGAACTCGAAACAACGCGAACCCGCAAGTCCGCCTACTCAAATACAAGAATGAACACTTTGGTGATCTCAACACTTTGATCACCTAAAAACAATCTCACAATAACTCTCTTATAGGATTGATATAGCAATGGAAAGCTCAAGTATGTGTGAGAAAAACTTGGATGGATTTGTGTGGTGAAAAACTCAAAGAATCACTTTTGAAAAACTCTTGATAAACTCTCTTTTTGATTTGAAAATATTGGCTCTAAAATATGTGGAGAAAACTACTGAGATAGGTAGGAAAAACTAGCCCAAAAACTCTCTTGAAATCTTATGAAAAATAGCCCAAGGGGTCCCCAATATATAGGCCTCCAAAAACTAGCCGTTGGGGATAACTTAGCAGGAAAATCCTTCTGTCGGTCGACCGCCCGGTCGACTGCCAACGGTCGGATTTCTGACCGTTGGGAAACTCAAAAACTGGGCTAGACCTAGCGGTCGACAGCCCAGTCGACCGGGGCCATTTACAGAGAGCAGAGACTCTCTGTCGGTCGACCGCGCGGTTTACGGCCCATGCTGTGCATGTTTGTGTACATCGGTCGACCGGAGCGGTCGACCAACTTCTGTATCAGTCGACCATCAGGTCGACCGGTAGAAGGCTGGTCAGAACATGTTATAGGGATAAAAACTCGGTCTTTTTACCTTCAATAAAATCCCATAAATTCTCATTAATTCTATGAAAATAAGTTTATTGATATACTTTGATATACAAACATGTTTGATTAAAAATCAAAACATATTACAAACATTTTGAACTATTTTTGTGATATAGAAATTTTGGCTTTAAACAAAATCCGTATTTTTCCAAATTGATTTTTTCAAAACTTCTCCAAATCCAAAAACAAGATATTTTAAACACTTTTAAAGCTTATTGTGTATGGATATGTGATTGGAGTTCATTTATGCATCATTTTATACCGACGTACCATGCTTTATGTTAATAAAAATTGGATTTTTATTGCTTTTCTCTCTTATTTTTTAGGTCCAATATTTAATGGAGAAGAAGGCCCAATTCTTGGGATTTTTAAAAGAATTAAAGGAGTAATTTAGAAGCCCACAACAAGGAAGCCAAAATCTGGACTGATCCAAAGCATATTCTCCACCTTCTAGAAGCTCTAGCTGGGCATAAGAGGCAAAACAAAATGTCAGAAAAATCGTTGGCGCAACGGCCAAGATTATACCGCGAAAACGCGGTCTTGGCCGCGGATCCGCGGCATTCCTTTGGCCGTTGATCAAGCGATTGATCCTACGACTGAGGTGGGATGGAATCTTCTCCTGAAGGCTATAAATAGACCCCTAGGGCCTCTGTAATCAAGGGAGAAGAGAATAGCATTCTTGTTTAGGGAAATTGTTAAGATTTCTTTAGTCTTTTTGTGTAATTTTCATTTTCTCCTTCTAGATCCAGAAAAGAGAGAGTGAGAGTGAGAGATCTCTGTAATTGAAGAAGATGACAACTCAATACAAGGGCTCAAGCTTCCATTCCTCAAGTCTTTTCTTGTTCTATTGCATTTACCTTCAAGTTCTTACTTTCTTGTATTTACTTTCTACTATGTATTCTTGCTTGTTCTTCCTTCCTATGGCTAACTAACTTACTAACATGACTAACTAACTTTTAATACTACTAACATTAACTCTTGGGTGATTGCTAACTCATGTGAATCATTGGATGTTTTTATTTCTAGTCTTGCAATTTACTTCTTAGTGAATGCTTTGTATCCCCTCCATATGATTCATGTGTGCCTCACTAAGAGCCTTGTCTCTTGAACAAGTGCCTTGATGGAACATGAAGATGGATCAGTTTAGTGTGCTAACACCTATTGTATAATTTTCTTCCTTCATGCTAGCTTGATTATACCTTTGATGGACTAAGGAATCTTACATTCTTGTTTAGCATACCTAAGTGTGATTACCTATGTTCCATTATTAAAAATCTATTTAGGGAGCCGATGATTCAAGGAGGCCACCTAGCCAAGCCTAAATGAGAACGCATCCTCAATATGGGATAACATATCGATTTGACAAAGCAAGATGTACTATTACCGATGAATCTACATGAGGCATGAATCACCCAACGAGACTAGTAAGTTACTGTGTAGAATGTTACTGAAAAGAAATTTTAGCAGTTGTGTTTGCATTGAAGAAGTTTTGCCAATACCTACTAGGGTCTAGGACAATGATTTTCACCGATCACTCCGCCCTTAGATACTTGATGCAAAAGAAGGATGCAAAAGTTAGACTGATTCAATGGATACTTCTTTTGTAAAAGTTTGACTTAGAGATCGAAGACAAAAAGGGCGTTGAGAATGTGGTGGCAGATCACCTTTCGAGAATTCCCAATTCACCAATTGAGATTGTACCTATCAATGAAAATTTTCCTGACGAACACATCTTCACGATGTGTAAAGAGCCCAGGTATGCCAATATTGCAAATTACCTTGCAACCGGGCGAACACGTTCAAATTGGTCAGGTCAGGACAAGCACCGCTTTATGACACAAATACGGTTTTTCTTTTGAGATGAACCGTATTTATTCAAATATTGCCCTGATCAGATAATTAGAAGGTGTCTTTCTGAGGATGAACATCAGAGTGTTTTAACATTTTGTCACGAGTTAGCTTGTGGTGGACACTTTGGTCCACGAAAGACTGCTGAGAAAGTCCTTCAGAGTGGGTTCTACTGGCCCACTCTCTTCAAGGTCGCTTATACTTTCTGTAAACTCTGTGCAAAATGTCAAATGATGGGTCGAATCAAACGAAGAGACATGATGCCCCTTACACCAATCTTGGAGGTAGAAATTTTTAATTTGTGGGGCATCGATTTCATGGGACCCTTTCCTATGTCTTATGGCAACCAATTCATTTTGGTGGCTGTAGAATATGTTTCCAAATGGGCTGAAGCTGTTCCTACCAGAACAAATGACAACCAGGTTGTCATTAAATTCTTAAGAGAAAACATCATTTCACGCTTCGGAGCCCCTCGTGCGATAATTAGTGACAACGAGAGTCATTTCTACAACCGGGCTTTTGAAGCCTTAATGCGGAAGTGCTCCATCTCTCATAAATTATCCACGGCTTATCATCCTTAGACTAACGGGCAAGTGAAAATTACTAACAGACAAATTAAACTGATACTGGAGAAAACCGTAGGACAGAACCGTAAGGACTGGTCCATCAAACTCGTTGATGCTTTATAGGCATATCAGACCGCCTACAAGACCGTCCTTGGTATGTCTCATTATTGAGTTATATTTGGAAAGCCCTACCATTTGCCTGTGTAGTTAGAGCACCGTGCGATGTGGGCAATAAAACAACTGAATTTTGACTTAGACAAAGCCGGTGACTTGAGAAAGCTGTAGATATCCGAGTTAGAAGAGTTAAGAAATGATGCATACGATAATGCTCGGATCTCTAAGCACAGAACTAAGCTTTTTCATGACAAATCCATTCATAGAAAGACTTTTGTCCCAGGACAAAAAGTTCTGTTATACAACTTTAGACTCCATCTTTTTCCTGGTAAGCTGAAAACCAGGTGGTCAGGATCATATATTGTGCAAACTATCTTCCCTCATGGTGCGATTGAGATTTCTGATCCAAAGAGTGGCAACACGTTCAAAGTAAATGGCCAACGACTTAAGCCGTTCTTCACCACAGAGTCTAAGTCACACAATGTTTTTGAACTGGGTCTTTATGACCCAGTCTACATGTGACCAAGACATTCTACATTTGTCCCCGGTGTTTCTTGTAAATCATTTCGGGACCTCCCTTGTAAAATAAAAAACAAAAAAATAATATAAAAAATATATATATAAAAATATATAAAAACCAAAAAAAATTAACAAGATAATAAAATAAATAAAATATTAAAAAAATAATGAACCTAAGTGCTAAATAGCACCTAGGTTTTCTTCCCTTTATATACTCCTTTTTCCTTCTAATAACCTAAATTTACCCAAGGGTTGTAATTTTCGAATTTCACCTAGGGCAAATTTGGAATTCTACCCTTCTCAGGCCCCTATATATACCCACCATCCCTTCGTTTGTCCTCTACCCTACAAACTAACACAGATCTGAAAAGAGAGAATCGAGCGCCGCCCCCTGAATTTTCCTGAGCCCCTGCCTCCATGACAGAGCCGCATTTGCTCGACTCTTGCCGCGCGTCCGCGATAATCGTGCAGCATCTAGAACGCTGCCAAATTTTCCTGCAGTCGCTGCTCTCTGTAGATCCCAGATCTACAATCCGATCACCTGTATCTTCTATGGATTGCTCTCTGCAATCTCGTTTGGTTTTCCCCCACGTAATCCGGGGGAGGTTTGCGTATTTCTTTCCTCTACTTCATTTTTTTATCATGGCACCATCCATCTTTGCTGAAAAAGACTTTTCTAGAATTTTTAGTGATGTTAATGTTATGGCGATATCTTTTTGGATCAAATTCGTGAATGAAATTGGTATGAATTAGTCTACGATAACTTCGACCACGAGGCTCACCATTGTCCCGAGATCATCAAGCTCTTCTATACTTCAATTGACCAAGCCTCTATTAACTTTGACACAAACTAATTCATGGTGCATATGCCTACTGGGGACATTGTTATCACGCTTAATTTGTTGGAGGACTACACACACGTCCCTAGCAACCCGCACCATCGCGTCCCCCTGCCATTAATTGACTACATGACAGTCATGGGGGCTCGCTGTACCGAGCAAGATAAGGGTCTCAAAGCCAGTACTACATTTCGCAATATCCATTGCGTTGGATATTGGATCCAACGCAACATTCTAGGGCTTGATGATTGCAAATGAAAAAGCAACGAATTACCGCGTTGGGCTAACGGGTCGTGTCCACGAGGAGGAATACGATGAAAGCTTTTTGGTGTTTTGTTTAGAAAGCTAAGAATGGTGCTAGTTTTTTTAGTTGAAAAGAGAATGGAGAGAAGGGAAATGATTAAAAGAAAAATTACAAATTTGGAGAAGGCTTTGGAAAAGGTGATTTAAAAAACTTTGAGAAGTGATTTGTTGTTTTTAATATACGAAGAAAATCTGGGCTCACTATCTTACTACTCAACAATGTGTTCTTCTCTTGAAAATCTTAATGCCTCAACTTGATCATAGGTAAAAACTCAAGCTTTAGTTTCAAAAGTTTTAAGCAAAGTAAATAAGATTGTTTGGAAAAGTTTAATTCTTTTTCTTAAGAAATTCTCTTGAACTGAATGTTAAATCATCAAGTTTTAATTCAAGTATGAAATAAAAGCAAGTTCAAGTGATATTTTAAAAGAAGTAGAAGTTTAGAAATCCAAAACTATCCTTATGTGCCTTCAAGAACCCTTTCAAAAAGAAAGGCTTAGTTTAGGCATGCAAATGATTCCATTGGGTCTTTTACATCAAAGCCATTCAAAAACAAGAGGGATCGAAGAGAGGGTCGATAGTGAGCCCAGAAAATAAGTTTAGCTACTCATGAATAATACAAAACAAGACATGAAAATAACACAAGACATACCCGTGAATTTGAGTGGAAGAGAAGAAAGCTTGATCCTTTATTGATGTCACTTCAATCTTCAGATTACAATCACTCAGTTCCTCTCTCTCTCACTGGTATTTGGACTATACTACAAATTAAAGAACAGAGATACAACTTCTCTACACTATCTAACAAAGTGCCTAAACCTTAAAAATGAGCAAGAAATTTAATCCTAGTCCTCGCTAATTTTTCAGCACAAAACCCTGCCTTTTATAGGCAAAAACCCAGAGGGAAAGGAGTGAGGAGATAAGGGGAGCAAACGCTCCCCTTATCACCACCAAAGAGCCACGGATCTGCGGCTCTGGCTACGGATCCGCGGCCAGGATGTGGCCCCTTATCACCACCAAAGAGCCACGGATCTGCGGCTCTGGCTACGGATCCGCGGCCAGGATGTGGCCACGTGGCCACATCCAGGGGGAATAGGCTGCGTGAGATTGTTGCCCCCTTTTGTTCGGCTGGATTTGCTATTTGTCTTCGATTCTGATCTGAACTTCGGTGATTCTCAAGCAAACCGATTTGGATTCTGATTAAACCAAATTAATTAGTTTCCAACCTCCCTGATTTGTCATAATCTGCCCTGATTTACTGATTTCGAATTAATTCTGAATTAAATCAGAATTTGATGGGCTTTTGGGCTCGTTTCTCTTCCCTTTCCTTAAGTAATGGGCCTGCACTTTATAAAGAAAAATAGAACTTATTAATATGATTTATTTAGATAATAAGCATGATAATGTGACAATATATATGCAATATATATGACCGATCACACCCCCACACTTATCTTTTGCTCGCCCTCGAGTAAAACATCATAACTAATTCTAATCAATTATTAGACCACTTTCGCAGGTCACTCGACTGCACTGAGCATGTGCAACAAGCCGTTAAACCTCTAGGTTACCCATAGAGGACAAGTTTTATCTCGTAAGGGTTTTCAGTGGATTATACCCACAATATCCATAAAGAAAGAGAAAAAAGTTAGTATTTTCGAAAAGCATTTTGAAAAGAGAAAATATTTGAAGTATATTTGTGAGAGTTTAAGTAATCTATAAGTTATAGGAATATCAAATTTTTCATTCCTAAACTTGTCTCTATTCAAAAACATGTTATCAATCAAAGTAAGGAGTCAAATTGTATTTTTCATCTAGTCTATTACTTTACCCTGAGTCATATGAGCCATCGTGACTGTGAAGTTTGACTAAGGGTTCTTTAACATTAACTCCTATGTCTTATTTATATTTATTTTTGGTAGTATTTATTCCTCAATTCCATTAGGCTTTCTAATCTGCCCATGTAACGAGCCTTTAGTCGGTGACACCCAAACCGGACAGTTTTAGGGCACCAGGTGAGAAAACACCCCTAAGGATTTAAACACTCGAGCAGACAAGGCCACGAAACCAAGGTTTTTATTTATAAAATGTACCTCTTTTAGGCGTGAATACTAATGCTTCATGAGGCTCAAATACCCAGCTTAATCAGAAGATTTATATATATATATTTTTTCAAACTTATCTAATTATTTTTTGCATAAATACAAAGGCTTGCTTAGGCCAAAGCACCTAGCTAATCAATAATTAGATTTGTTTATTTTTTTATACATATATAGTTTTTTTTCTTTTTTTTATATAAGGCATAAGAGTCTTTGTTTTTGAACTCTAAGTGTATATAAGTGTATAAAGTGTGCATATTTCATCAAGGTAAAGATCAAGACTAAATTACTTTCACAAATTTTCTTCCTAACCCTAAAAATCAAACAAGTCACCTTATTTTGACCAAGTGTAAGAAATCCTAATTATGATTTTCCTATTCCTTAATTTCTTACAAAAAATATATCAAAATATTGTTCTTATCTTTCAAAAAGTTTTTATATATATATATTTCTTTGTTTTTCTTTTTCTTTTTCTTTTTCTGTTTTTCTTTTTTTTAGTTATATTAGTCATGTTAGAGCCCTCCCCCACACTTATCTCATGCATTGTTCCCAATGTATGAAAGAAATGTATAGATGCATGAAATGAAATGTAAAAGAGGTGCATATATTATACAAAAATATGTACAACATCAAGTTTCTCCCACACCTAGATCTTTTTCGGTCTCATCCCTCTAGCTCTCTTCCCATCATTCCAATGGGTCCTCTTTATAGGGCATAGTGGGAAGGTCAATTTTTTTGTCATTTTAACTCTCTTCCTCCCTAGTCTCACCTTCTTTAGGTGTTTCTTCCTCATATTACTACATTCATTATTCAAAAATTGATCTCCACCACACTTCTCAGTTAGAACTTCTTCATTATGAATGCCTAGGAATTCTAACTCAGTTCCATATATCTCCTCAAAGCTTAGGTCAAAACTTTCCCCTGGAGATGTGTAATTAACCAAAATATCCCTAGTTGGTTCATCCAAACACATGAGTTTTTCTTCGAAGAGGTTTTCAAAGAGTATGTCAATCAGAGGTTCTTGAATTATATTCTCATGCGATATATTATTGGTTGGCTCAGCAAAAGTGAAGATATTCAAATCAAATTTCCCTTTTTAAAGGGGACTCTAAAATTAGGATCTCTGACATATGTCTTATCATTAAGATAATCACATTCATTCTTAAATAGTTCATCAAGAAACAGAGACTCATTCTCTATACCTTCACTTTCTTCATCACAATTATTTTCAACAAAGTTTATCTCAAATGTTTGGTCTCTTATCTTACGAGGTTATTTTTCTAGGTTGAAGACATTGACTTCTCTAGTCATGTCCCCAAAGGTTAATCTCATAGACCCATTCCTACAATTAATAATAGAATTGGCAGTTGCAAGGAATGGGCGCCCTAGGATAACAGGAGTTTGAGCCCTAGGATTGGACACAGGTTGTGTCTCAGGAACTATGAAATCAACTGGGTAGATAAACTCCCCAACCCAGATAAGGACATCATTAATTTCCCCCTTAGGAACTTTCACAGAACGGTCAGCCAGTTAGATAGTGACTCGAGTTGGATTAAGATTGCCTAACCTGAGTTGTTGATAAACTGAGAACGGAAGCAAGTTGATACTTGCTCCCAAATCAAGAAGTGCATGACTAATCTCGGCTTGTCCTATAGTGCAGGCAATGGTGGGATAACCCGGATCCTTGTACTTGACAGGGATCGGACCCGATAGTAGCTCACTAATGTTAGTGGCTAAGAAGACTTTCTTGGGTACATTAGTCTTTCTCTTCTTGGTGCACATGTCCTTAAGAAATTTTGCATAAGATGGGACTTGTTGGATGGCATCAAGGATTGGCACATTTATCTTAACTTGATTAATTATCTCAATTACCTTATCCATGTGTAGATTTTGCTTGTTATTCTTTAGCCTATTAGGAAATGATAATCTAGGCTTGTACACCTGACTGGTTGACTTATCTGTTTCAGATTCGTCAGATTTGGAAGGATTGAGACTAGATAAGGTGGATGTTGGTGTGTGATTGTGCTGACTGGGATTGGGTGGTGTTGACACTTGGTTATCAACTTTCTTTCCCGACCTTAACGTATGAACAACATTACATTGATTCAATGATTGATCCTCAGCCAAATGAGCTTGTTGAGAATTCCTAGGATTTATAATTGGTTGACTGGGCAAGGTACCCTTTTGCTTCTCATTCTGTGAATTGGCTAAGTGGCTCATTTGACCCTCTAGCCTCTGTATTGTTTGCATGAGGGAATCTTGGTTCTTCATATACCTTTCTATATTTCTCTCAAAGTCAGTCATTCTCCTTTCAAGCTGAGGATTCTGAAAGGAGGGTTGTGAAGCATGGTTGGGAAAATTTTGTTGATAATGTGAAAAATTGTTATGAGAATTGTGAGGGTGATTTGGAAAGTTGGGTTGATGATTGGAAGAATTATTAGAATGATGGAAGTGGCTTGCATGGTTTGACCATGGGTGGTCATTATTTTGTTGGCTCCATGAGAAATTTGGGTGATTTCTCCAGCCAGGAAAGTGCGTTGGAGCATAAAGATCATTGTTCGGCCTTGAAAAGGCCGCATTCATCGGTTCAGAAAAGTGTTGTTGAGCTTGAAATACAGGACACTTCTCAAACACATGATTCATGGCCTGACAGTAAGTACAACCCAGAGTTGAAAATTGGTTTGGGCTGACTTGATTGACTGGACTTGGTTCTTTAGTTTCTAAAGCTTCCAGTCTTCTCGCTAGGTTAGCTAACTTAGCCTCATTAGCTATGGATGATTCAATTGAATAAAGACCTCTTTTTGAAGAGATAGAGTTTGGATTCCTAGCGCTTTCACTAGTAGGTTCCCATTGGATGGTCTTTTCAGCTAAATTCTCATATAAATCCCATCCTTCATGCTCATCCTTCTGCAAGAATCCCCCTTGGTACATGCTTTCTAAGAGGGTCTTGGTAAAGTAGTCTAAACCGTCATAAAGAATTTTACATTGTCGCCATTTCTCTATTCCATGATGAGGACATTGGACAAGGAGGTCTTTGAAGCGTTCAAAGTACCTCCAAAATGGTTCACTAGGTTCTTGCTTGAACTGCATGATGTTTTTCCTAACGAGATCGGTCTTATGAATTGGATAGAATTTCTTCAAGAAGGCCTTGATGAAACCATCTCAGGAAGTGATAGAGCTGGCCGCTAAGCTGTAGAGCCATTTCTTGGCTAAGTTCTTAAGAGCAAATGGGACAAATCTCAACCTAATAGCATCATCTGCAAGGTGTGAGATTTTCATCATTATGCATACTTCCTCAAATTCTCTTATGAAGAAATAAGCATCTTCGGACTCCAAGCCATGGAACTTAGGGAGTGTGTTGATGAACTGTGGCTTAAGCTCAAAGTTGTGTTCACCAACCGATGGAAGTTGGATGCAGGAGGGAAGTAAGGTTCTAATGGGATAGAACCTATCCTGCAAAGATGTCGGTTGAGCCATAGCCGAATCAGGTCTTGGTTCGAACTTGGGTGATGATGTGTTTCTAGTTAACCTAGATGAATTAGGATCTCTTGACCACACTTGCATATACAAACACAATCACAAACAAGTTCACCAATAGTCAAGAAAAGAAAACAACCAAGCCTAGTCTAAGATAACCTTGACCTAGACAACTCCTAACTGGTTGATTGTCCATAGGAGATATAATGTAGACTTTGACGACAAACTAATCAGCCAGGTCAGGGCAAGATTGGTGGGAGGTATCCGCGCAAAAGCGACGGGCCTAATTAAGCCAAACCACCAGCCTTCGGGGTTTCGCCCCTCAATCCCTTTCCTAGGGCAGGAGTCAAATTCCAACACCTTCCCCCTTAGGATAATCTCCTAGTGAGTTCGAGATGTCCCTAAGGCCAACGTCTATCAGATTTTATTTAGGCTTAGGTTGTGCGTGCTTGGAGATGGTTTGTGGGTTAAGGAAGGGTAATGACTTCCCCACCTTATCTTGATTTGAGTTTTGCCCTTAGAATTAATTGTGCAATGTGTGCAAGATATAGAAAAGTAACATTCAAAAGCAAATATCACCCAAGAATGTTTCCTAAACTATATGCTATGCATACGTACCTTGTCTCCAGCTATCTTCAACAGTAATTGTAAAATAAACGTAATTAGACAAATGCCTAGAATGTAAGTCTAAATATTTTTTTAAGTAATTAACAATCACTCAGATTACTGTTGGATTAAAATAGGAATTGAGAATAGCAGATATGGGAAGAATAATAACATACAAAACTTTATTTTTGCAAGCAATATGTCCTGTAAAAAAAAGTATTAGTAGTCCAACAAAAATTTCAACTTTTGCGCTTGTAATTTCTTAAAATTCTGTTTCCTACTTTCGAGAGTAGGGACACAGAATACCAAGTCTTCTCCTGCAAAGCTTGAATACTAAATCTGAATTTTGACGTCCCTAAAACAATACACTAAAGTTGTTAAAAAACAAATACACCGCTCCCTCCCCGGCAACGGCGCCAAAATTTGATTGCAAAATGAAAAAGCAAGGAATTACCGTGTAGCTTTGGGCTAACGGGTCGTATCCGCGAGAAGGAATGCGATGAAAGCTTTTCGGTATTATGTTTAGAAAGCTAAGAATGGTGCTAGTTTTTTTAGTTGAAAAGAGAATGGAGAGAAGGGAAATAATTAAAAGAAAATTTGCAAATTTGGAGAAGGCTTTGGAAAAGGTGATTTAAAAAACTTTGAGAAGTGATTTGTTGTTTTTAATATACGAAGAAGATCTGGGCTCACTATCTTACTACTCAACGATGTGTTCTTCTCTTGAAAATCTTAATGCCTCAACTTGATCATAGGCAAAAACTCAAGCTTTAGTTTCAAAAGTTTTAAGCAAAGCAAATAAGATTGTTTGGAAAAGTTTAATTCTTTTTCTTAAGAAATCCTCTTGAACTGAATGTTAAATAATCAAGTTTTAATTCAAGTATGAAATAAAAGCAAGTTCAAGTGATATTTTAAAAGAAGCAGAAGTTTAGAAATCCAAATCCACCCTCATGTGCCTTCAAGAACTGATCGATGCGGAACTAGCACTCTTAAAACGCGTGTTTTATGAAATCGATGAAAAGCTAATATATGTGCTAATGTTCCCTCGATACTTCCGTTATAGCATTGGCTCAACGGGTCGAATCCACAGGGATGGGAGGCGATAGAAGTATTAACAGTCTCTGATCACATTTTATGTTAACACTTCTTCTTTGTTAAAGAATTAGAAAAAGAAAATAAAAGAAAAGAAAAGGAAATCAAGCATGTGGTAGGTGGAGAAGGCGATGAAAAAGTCGATGTAAAAACAAAATAGAAGTGGTTTGGAAAACAAATAGGAAAGAAGATGAAGCTTGTGGTAAAGAAAATGAAAACAAAGACAAACAAAGAAGCGGTGAAAACAACAATGAAAAGATATTTTGAAAATAGTTTTTAAAGCAAAATAAAAGAAAACTCATGGCTACTAACTACTAATTGATCCACTAATCATGCTAACCTCTTAGTGATAGTTGCCTCACATGGATCTTTGGCCATCACTAATCCTTGGCTTCAAGAGACGATACAGAGCATGGTCCATAAGATTGATCTTCTACATTCAAACAACACATCCATACCTCTAACAAGTTGCAAGCTACTTATTAAATCATCAAAATCGGTTATAGGTGAGCATGAAATAAAGAAGACATTGCAAGTTAGCAAGTTAGTGGGTTAGGTGTTAGAAGTGTTAGAAATGTTAGAATCTATCATCATGAGCCATCAATGGCTCTTGCAAGAGCAAGGCCTTGTGAGGCTATTAGATTCATGTGGATTATCAAGTAAGTGGTTAGATGGTTAGTGGTTAGTAGTTAGATTTCCATGAGAAGAAAAGAAGTTAGCCAAGCATCATGTAGAAGATAGAGAAGATTACATCAGAGAAGAAAGGAGGCACCTTTACATAGATTGTCACCATCTATTACATTAATCCCTCTTTATCTCTCTCTGAATCTCTCAACCCTACTACATGAATCTAAAAACAAAATGAAAATACAAAATAAATGAGAAAGAAAATCCTAATCTACAACAAAAGAGAGAAACCCTAGCCTAAAATCAAAAACTGCTTCGTTCAGGGCCTCTGCAGGGGTATTTATAGGCAAATACAGCTTCTAGAAGACGAGACGGGGCCTTGCGTCGAAAATCGACGCGTGGACCCACCATAGGGCCACGGATCCGCGGCTATAGTCGCAGATCCGCGACCATACCAGGGACAAAAGTCCCTGGTTTTGGTACGGGGATGCGTGTCATTTCTAGGAGCTTCCTGGTATATCCCTTTTCTGGTAATTTCGCCCGAATATTCGTCTGACGTGAGCAAAGGTCTAGGTTCGACATATCTTCTAGAAGATCCCTTGCTTGGCCTCTAAGTAATGCGGATTTAATTACCCTAAAAGGGGTTTAATTAAGCTCTTATTACTCTTTTACCCTTAAACTCTTGATTTACCTGCAAGAGAGACCAAAACATGGTTTAGACCTATATTTTATTCATAAATCGGTGGGGAATGCGATATAATAATGCATAATTGTAGACTAATCACACCCCCACACTTATCTTTTGCTCGTCCCGAGCAAAACAAGAAAAGAAAAACTATAGTACAAATGTTATTACACCACTTTCGCAGGTGACGCGATTGCACTGAGCGTGTGCAACAAGCCGTTAAACCTCTAAGTTACCCCTAGAGGAGGAGTTTTGTCTCCTGAGGGTTTTCAGCGGATTTCACCCACAAAATCCATAAAGAAAGAAGACAAATGTTAGTATTTTGAAAACATATTTTTAAAGAGAGACAAGTTTTCAAAATATTTTGCAAAAATATAAGCGATCTAAGGTCATAAGTCCACCAAAAATCATTCTTCCTTAAACTTAGTCTCTATGCAAGATCTTGTCTTCAATTAAGGTAAGAATTCAAAATTGGATTGAATATTTTATCTTTCATAAAACCTAGATAATATGCACTTTGTGATAATAAGATTTCTGGGATTTCAACTCTAACCATCAAGCCATGTATATTTTTTCCTTTTTCTTTTTTTTTTCTTCCCTTAGTTTTCTTAGGTTTTCTAGTTTACCCGGGTAATGAGCCTTTAACCGATGACTCCCAGACCAGACGGTTTTAGGGCACCTGATGAGAAAACATCCCTCAGGTTTAAGGACTCGAGTAAACAAGGCCACAAAATTAAGGGGGATTTATTTGTTTTCTTTTAACCACCGTTAGGCGTGAATAATCATGCTTCTTGAGGCAAAATTATCCAGCTTAATAAGTGATGTTTTATTTTTATCATATATATTTTTTTCTTTTTAGTTATTTTTGCTTTATGGCATTTGATTGGTCGCTAATGTTGCACATTTAGTATCATATTTCCATACTTATTATAGAATAAAATATGCATTGTCCTAATTAAATGTTTAATTTATTTGCAGGCCCATTCCTTAAGGAGATGAAGAGAAATGAGCCCAAAAGCTCACCAAATTCTGAATTAAATCAGAATTAATTTGAACTCAGTGAATCAGGGCAAAAATCAAGAGGTTGAAAATCGGTTGAGAAGAATCCTCTCAGAATCGATCGATTGAAGCAAAAATCAAAGGCCATTTTGTCACAATCCCGGACTCAAACTGAAAATCCAACTGCAGATAAAGCCAGAACGCCAAACCGGGGAGACCCACCAACAGGGTGTGGCCACCTGGCCACACCCTGGCCGCGAAAACGCGGCCAAAGCCGCGTTTCCGCAGCTGTTTGATGGTTGTTGGGGGAGCGTTTGCTCCCCCAATCTTCCTGGGATTCCCCCCTTATGGTTTTTCCTTATAAATACTGGTTTGAGCTGAGAAAAACGGGACGACCATGCAGAGATAGGATTTAGTCCAGTTTTCAATTTTGTAGTATAGGTTTTTGTTTTCTTTTTATGTAACTTTAATTTGTATGTAAGCTTAGGTTAGATTGAGATTCATGTAAGTAAGAGAGAGAGGCTTATGTTGAGAGTGACACCGATGTACCCTCCTCCTTTCTTCCATCGTTTCAATCAATAAAAGGTAATACATTTTATGTTCTTCTTTACTTTCATTTTCTTCTTCTTCTTTCTACTTTACCTCTTTTGGTTTTGATGAGCTTGCAAGTGAATCCAGAAGCATAAGCATAACAATGTCTGTGTGAGTGCCAAAGATAATTCATGGTGATGTTCTCCTCCTCAAGATCCGTATCACTTCATTCTTGCTCGTCTTGATGATATAATGCGAATGGGGACTGAGCTCGATCCTATGGCTTATGCGTTGAACGCCTCCGAAGCAAGGTAGAACATGCAAGGGTTCCAGGTAAGTCATCAACCAAACTAGGTGAGTACTTCTTTGATCTTCTTTCTTTTCTTTTACCTCTTAGTTTAGATCACCAACACGATTTCTTTCATCATTCCTTTTCCATTTCTTTTCCAATTCATTTGTACATAGTCACTTTCTGGTTTTCTCCACCTTCTCCATCTATAGCTTTCTTTTTAACTTTAACCTAACTCTTCTTTTTCATTTTCATTTCTTAAAACAAAGAAGAACCTTCGTTTTTCTTCACAAAGATTTCAATACAAACCTTGAACGCTTCTACCGCTAACCCTCCTTGTGGATCACGACCCGCATAGCCACTTGCTATCGCGGTAGAATTGAGCACTTGCACATGTTTATTCTTAGATCTAAAATTCTGTATTTTTTGTGCAGGTTCAAGCTCAATAAAATTTTGGCGCCGTTGCCGGAGAGGGTAACAGTTTTTATTGAAATCTGGTTTTTTTTGAATTTTTAGAACTAAAACGAATTTTTCTTCTCTGATGCAGGTTACAGGGCAGGAAAAGCCGGAAAGAAAGATTGCAGGGACATATAAGTGGTCATGGGCCTCTGTTCTAGAAAACAGAGACCAAGTACACTCTGAATTGCCGCGTTTGCTCGGCTCTAGCCGCGTTTTCGCGGCAAGGAAGAGTTCACTACTAACTGTCTTTTTGCAGGGCTACTTGCTTTGCAAAATAATAGTTTTTTACAAACTTTATTTCTTATATGCCATCACCATAAGCTTGCTAATAAACCAACAATAAAATACTTGTTGAAAAAGTTAAAAAATTGATTAGACGTTTGCATTTTAGGCACGTGTCTTTTCAATTCATTTATTTTACTGTTGAAGAGTGCTGGAGCAAGGTATGTTCGCATTGCATTTAGAATATGACTCATCTCTTGGTTGATTTACATCGCTTTGAGTGAATCTTGTTTGCTTATCTTGTACACTTGCATAAAAACTGATCTTAAGGGCACCACCCCGTAACAAGATAAGGTGGGGATTTAATCACCCTTCCTTGGCCCAAAAATCAGATTCCAAGCACTCACTAACCCGAGCCTAACTAAAAATCAGTAGACGTTGGCCCTAGGGACATCTCGGACTCAATTAGGAGATTATCCTAACGGGGAAAGGTGTTAGAATTTGACTCCTGTCAAATCAGTGTCTAGGAAAGGGATTAAGGGCCGAAAGCCCGAAGATTGGTGGTTATTTAATTAAGGAACGTTTTTGACGGATAACCTCCCACCAATCTTACCCTGACCTGGCTGATTAGCTTGTGGTCAAAGTCTGCATTATACCTCCCATGGACAGTCTAACCAGTTAGGAGTCGTCTAGGTCATAGGTCTACCCTAACTTAGTTTAGGAATTTTTTCTTTTTATTTGTTTGTTTATTTGTTTTTTTTTTTTGTATTCTATTGTGTGATATGGCTTATAATAACAATTTTTCTAATTTTAATAGTAATCTATATTACACACCGACATCTTTTTCGGATATTACCAACCCGGCATATCATAACTTTAACCAACCTAGTGTGCCGGATTGGTCTTATCCGAATCAATATAACCCATACCCCCCATCTTATAACCATAATTTCAAGAATAATTTTAACTCTTCACAGAGTCAGTGGGGATTCACCTCCCCCGAGTCTAATTTTCAACCAACTTGTCCTCCTTATCCACCTAGTCCATAATATTTTCAAGATTCATACTCAGTTCCACCAATCCAAAATAGAAGACCATCAATTTTGGAAATAAGTATGCGTGAGTCCAAACAAAAATCACAAAATCTGATGGACTCACAATTTCACCACCAATTCCAAGACAACACTTCATCTTTTCATCAAAACAATGAACCTATCAATTATGAAAAGATGCTTGAAGCCATGACTCAGGCTCAAAACGCTCGTAATCGTGACATAGATATGATGGTCCAATCTCTACGTTCCCACCGTTTGACCAGTTCTGATGTCACTAGCCATTCTGTTAGAGCCGAAGAGTCATGTTGTTTTGGAAATCAAGGTTCCATTTCAGAACAATCATTTGAACTTGCCCAAACTCCAAATGATATTAATAGTTTGGCAAGTTATCCCTTTCCTGAAATCGAACTTGAAAATGAATATGATCATGAACCTCAACTTAGTGATTCAATTTTACTTCCTGATTCAATAATGACTCCGGTGTCTTCACCTGATTTCAATCTTTTCCCTGAGTCAACATTGGATCCTGTGCAATTCATCATGAAATTGAATCACCCATTTTTGATGATCATATTGAACTTGACCAATTTTACACTTTTGAAAATCCTATTGACAAATTGGCAAGTTCTCATTTTTATGACATTGAACTCAATGAGAAATGTGACCTAGATTCTCAAATCTGTGATCCAGTTTAAATTCTCGAATCAATATTGACTTCTGTTTTGTTACCCGACTTGGGTAATATTTTAGAGTCAGTTTTGATTCCCACACCTATCATTCTTGAACTTGAATCACCAATATTAAGTCACATTCCATTGTTGGAAAATAAATGTGGACTTGAGTTTCAACTTCTTGACTTGGACCCACTTCCTGAACCAAGTTCAACTCCTGAACCTTTACTTGATTTAAGTCACCTTCCTGAGTCCGTGTTAGTTCCTGTACTTCCTGAGTCCAAGTCAATCATTCTATCTTTTCACACTCCATTCTGGGACGAGGTGGTTGACAAATTTGACTCTGAAATTTGTTATGGAATTTGAAAATTAGAAGGGGCTAAATTTTTAATAAAAATCCTTCATGGATACATCATTTTAATGGGTTATATTAGCGAGATTTTTGGTGGGTTCCTCTGAACCCTAAGAAAAGTCGATTGGGCCGCATTTCATGGACCAATCAGACCACCACCGAACCACCACCTTATGGTAACATTTTCCTTCCCTTTCTTATTTTTCATGCATCTATGCATTAATTCATACATTGAGGACAATGCATGAGATAGGTGTGGGGGAGGGTTCTAACATAACTTAGGTTTTTTTTATTAAAAAAATTAACATTTTCTTTACTTTTAAAAACTTTTTGGAAAATAGAAACAATATTTTGACATATTTTTTGTAAGAAATTAAGTTAATTTTAAGGAATAGGAAAATCAAAATTAGGATTTCTTAAATTTGGTCAAAATAAGATTATTTGTTTGATTTTAAGGGTTAGGAAGATAATTTGTCAAAGTAATTTAGTCTTGATCTTTACCTTAATGAAATATGCACACTTCATACACTTACACACTTAGGGTTCAAAAATAAAGATTCTTATGCCTTATATAAAATATATATATATATATATATATATATATATATATACATACATATATATATATATACATATATATATATATATATATATACATATATATATATATATATATACACATATATATATATATATATATATATATATATATGAAAGATAAACAAATCTAATTATTGATTAGCTAGGTACTTTGGCCTAAGCAAGCCTTAGTATTTATGCGAAAGATGAATAGATAAGTTTGAAAAAAAATATAAATAAAAATCCTCTGATTAAGCTGGGTATTTGTGCCTAATAAAGCATAAGTATTCACGCCTAAAAGGGGTTCATATAATAAAATCCTTAGTTTTGTGGCCTTATTTGCTCGAGTCCTTAAGTCCTTTGGGTGTTTTCTCACCCGGTGCCCTAAAACCGTTTGGTTTGGGAGTCATCGATTAAAGGCTCGTTACATGGGCAGATTAGAAAGCCTAATAGAACTAAGGAATAATACCACCAAAAATATATATATAAATAAATAAGGCATAAGAGTTAGAATTAATGAACCCTTAGTAAAAATTTTCACAATCACAAGGTGCATATGACTTAGCGTAAAGTAATAGACTAAATGAGAAGCACAATTTGACTCCTTACTTTGATTGATAACAAATTTTTAAATAGAGACTAAGTTTAGGAATGAAAAATTCGGTTCTCCTATAACTTATAGATTACTTAAGTCTTACAATTATATTTCAAATATTTTTCTCTTTCAAAATGATTTTCGAAAATACTAACTCTTTGTTTCTCTTTCTTTATGGATTTTATGGGTGTAATCCACTGAAAACCCTCACGAGACAAAACTCGTCCTCTAGGGAAAACCTAGAGGTTTAACGGCTTGTTGCACATGCTCAGTGCAATCGCGTGACCTGCGAAAGTGGTCTAATAATCCTTAGTATAGTTTAGTTGTTTTGCTCGAGGACGAGCAAAAGATAGGTATGGGGGTGTGATTGGTCGCTAAAGTTGCACATTTAGTATCATATTTCCATACTTATTATAGAATAAAATCTGCATTGTCCTAATTAAATGTTTAATTTATTTGCAAGCCCATTCCTTAAGGAGATGAAGAGAAATGAGCCCAAAAGCTCACCAAATTCTGAATTAAATCAGAATTAATTCGAACTCAGTGAATCAGGGCAAAAATCAAGAGGTTGAAAACCGGTTGAGAAGAATCTTCTCAGAATCGATCGGTTGAAGCAAAAATCAAAGGCCATTTCGTCACAATTCCGGACTCAAACTGAAAATCTAACTGCAGATAAAGCCAGAACGCCAAACCGGGGAGACCCACCAACAGGGTGTGGCCACCTGGCCACACCCTGGCCGCGGAAACGCGGCCAAAGCCGCGTTTCTGCGGCTGTTTGATGGTTGTTGGGGGAGCGTTTGCTCCCCTAATCTTCCCGGGATTCCCCCCTTATGGTTTTTCCTTATAAATACTGATTTGAGCTGAGAAAAATAGGACGACCATGCAGAGATAGGATTTAGTCCAGTTTTTCATTTTGTAGTATAGGTTTTTGTTTTCTTTTTATGTAACTTTAATTTGTATGTAAGCTTAGGTTAGATCGAGATTCATGTAAGTAAAAGAGAGAGGCTTATGTTGAGAGTGACACCGATGTACCCTTCTCCTTTCTTCCATCGTTTCAAGCAATAAAAGGTAATACATTTTATGTTCTTCTTTACTTTCATTTTCTTCTTCTTCTTTCTACTTTACCTCTTTTGGTTTTGATGAGCTTGCAAGTGAATCCAGAAGCATAAGTATAACAATGTCTGTGTGAGTGCCAAAGATAATTCATGGTGATGTTCTCCTCCTCAAGATCCGTATCACTTCATTCTTGCTCGTCTTGATGATATAATGCGAATGGGGACTGAGCTCGATCCTATGGCTTATGCGTTGAACGCCTCCGAAGCAAGGTAGAACATGCAAGGGTTCCAGGTAAGTCATCAACCAAACTAGGTGAGTACTTCTTTAATCTTCTTTCTTTTCTTTTACCTCTTAGTTTAGATCACCAACACGATTTCTTTCATCACTCCTTTTCCATTTCTTTTCCAATTCATTTGTACATAGTCATTTTCTGGTTTTCTCTACCTTCTCCATCTATAGCTTTCTTTTTAACTTTAACCTAACTCTTCTTTTTCATTTTCATTTCTTAAAACAAAGAAGAACCTTCGTTTTTCTTCACAAAGATTTCAATACAAACCTTGAACGCTTCTATCGCTAACCCTCCTTGTGGATCACGACCCGCATAGCCACTTGCTATCGCGGTAGAATTGAGCACTTGTACATGTTTATTCTTAGATCTAAAATTCTGTATTTTTTGTGTAGGTTCAAGCTCAATCAACATTTTAGGTCTTTGTTTCCATCCCAAAAATTGTGTAAGTGTGAAGTGCATACTATCTAAGGAAAAAAAATTCAAGATAAAATTATCTCCCCAATTTATCTTACTTAGCCTATAATTTTAAACAAAATCCATTATTTCGACTGGGTTTAAGATGTCATAATTAAGGCTTCCTTAATTTCTAAGATCATCTTAATTTTCTTAAAAATAGATCAAAACTTTGTCTCTTATTTCAAAAAGTTTTTAAAGAAAGAGAAAATTCCTATACAAAAGGGAAAATTTCTAAAAGTATCCTAAAAGAAATGTAAAAGAAAGAAAATCTAAAAACTCTACGTTAGTAAACCCTCCCCGACACTTATCTCATGCATTGTCCTCAATGCATCGTGATGTATGTATGCATGAAACAAATAGATTGGGAAGGAAAAATCACCTCAAGGTGGTGGTTCCGGTGGTGGTCTGATTGGTCCATGAAATGCGGCCCAATCCAAATTGCGTGGAATCCGGAGGAACCCACCAGAGACCTCTAGAATACAACCCACTAGAATGATGGATATATGTATGATTTTTATTAAGAGTTTTACCCTATCTAACTTTCAAATTTTCAAAATAATTTCAGAGTCAAATTTATCAAGACCCTTGTCCCAGAATGGAATGATTGATTTGGACTCAGGAAATACAAGAACTAATATCGACTCAGGAAAAGACTTAAATCAAGTAGAGGTTCGGGAGTCAAGATTGGTTCAGGAAGTGGGTCCAAATTAAGAAGTTGAAACTCAAGTCCACATTCATTTCCCCATGATGGAATGTAACTTCCTGAGATTGGTGATTCAAGTTCAAGAATGACGGGTATGGGAATCAAAACTGACTCTAAAATGTTGCTCAAATTGGGTAACATAACAGGAGTCAATATTGATTCAGGAATTTGAACTGGATCACAAATTTGAGGATCAAAGTCACATTCCTCATTGAGTTCAATTCCATAAAAATGAGAACTTGCTAATTTATCAATGGGACTTTCAAAAGTATGAAATTGGTCAAGTTCAATATGATCATAAAAGATTGGTGATTCAATTTCACAATGGACTGGTACTGGATCCAATACTGATTCGGGAAAAGGCCTGAATTCAGGTAAAAACACCTCAGTCAATATTGAATCAGGAAGTGAAATTGAATTACCAAGTTGAAGTTCAGGATCATATTCATGCTCAAGTTCAATCTCAAGAAAAGGATAACTTGCCAAAATATCAATAGGATTTGAAGTTTGCACAAGTTCAGATGGGTGTGCTGAAAGTGAATCTTGATTTTCAAAATGACAAGAGTCCTGGGTCAGATCAATAGAGTTTGGGATAGCTGAATTGGTCAAAGGTTGATAAGATAGAGTTTCCTCATTCCTATAAATGCTAACCAATTGGCTCAATTGTGTTTCCAACCTATTGATAGACTCGGCAGAGGATTTTTAAAAGTGTAGTGCGGACTCTTGCAAGACTTCTATACTCTTTTCTAGATGTGATGTATCTTCAAGTGGTTGTTCTAGAAAAGGAGTGTAGGAATGTTGGTTTTCAAAACAACAAGAGTCATAGGTCAAATTGATAGAGTTAGAGATATTTGAATTGGTCAAAGGTGGAGAAGAGAGAGGTTCTTCATTCTTATAAATGTTGACCAATTTACTAATTATGTTTCCAACCTATTAATAGACTGAGAAGAAGATTTTTGAAATTGTAATGCAGACTCCTGCAAGATTTCTATACTCTTTTCTAGACTTGATTTTTCTACAAGTGGATGCTTTAGAATGGGAGTATAAGAATCTTGGTTTTAAAAATATTGTGAAGATTGTGAGTCCAACATGTTTGGAGATTGAAGCTTAGACTCACACAAGAATTCCTTACTCGTTTCCAGGGCAGATGGTTGTTCATTATGAGGAGGTGGAACTGAGTAAAACTCTTGAAAATATTATGGAATTGGAGAGGCCAATATTTTCTGAAGTTGTTGCTCGGCCTCTTGTAGATTGGCTTCTATACTCTTTTCTAACTCAGATTTTTCTTCAATGGGAGGTCCAAAAAAGGAGTATAGGAAGGGAAATTGGGGAATGAATATTCTGTAAATTATGGACAAGGTTGATATGGTGGAAAAGGAGGTTGAAAATTTAACTTAGGGGAGGTGAATCCCCATTGACTCTGTGAAGAGTTGAAATTATTTTTGAAATTATAGTTAAAAGAATGAGGGTATGGGTTGTATTGATTCGGATAAGGCCAACCCGGTGTATTTGGTTGGTTCATATTGTAAAAAGTCGGGTTGGAATTATCTGAATCTAATGGGGTTGGTGTGAAATATGGATTCATTTTAGGATTGAAAGAATTGTTATGGTTGAATTCCATTTCACAAACAATCACAAACAAAAAAGAAAAATCAAACAACAAAAAAAGAGAAAAAAATCAAAACCAAGCCTAGAGTAGGGTTGACCTAGACCTAGACGAGTCCTAACTGGTCGATTACCCGGGGGAGGTTATTGCTTGAATCCGACCACAAGCTAATCGGTCAGGTGGGGCAAAATACGGTGGGAGGTATCCGTGCGTAAGCAACGGGCCTTAATTACGCCAAACCATGATATCTTCGAGGCGTAACCTCTTAATCCCCAACCTTAGACACCGATTTCACAAGAGTAAGATTCAAAACAAGTTCCACCCTCGGTTAATTCTTAATGAGTCCGAGATGTCCCTAGGGGCCAACGTCTATCAATTTTTATTAGGGCTTGGGTTGTGTGAGTGGGGAGGTTGTTTTTGGGTTAAGGAAGGGTGATGAAATCCCACCTTATCTTGTATGAGTTTTGCCCTTAATTTCAATTCGTGCAAGTGTGCAATATAGACAAGAATATAACACAAAGCGATAAATCACCCACGTGTTTGTCCTATGCTATATGCAATGCCATATGTACACCTCAATCCAGATCACAACAACAGAACAAAATATTGTATATTGGAATTGAATTGACACGTGCCTAAATGCAAATGTCTAAACCGTTTTAAAAATATCCAAATATCGTATTTTAGTTCTTTAAATTATTGTAGTGTGTAGGCAATCAAAGCAGGAAAGTAATAGTACAGATCCACTAGCTATTACAATTCACACATCCCAGCACAACAAGATACACAATGTTTACAAAATAGCCGCGTTGGCGCGACAAATGTCGCGTTTGCGCGGCTTTTCTTTAGAAGCTGGGTCCCTGCTTTCTAGAGCAGGGAGATGCAAGGCTAATGTTTGTTCTGCAATGTTAAGCTCCTGTAAAGATTATCCTGCATACCAAAACAGAGAAGACAATGTTAACAAAAATGTGAAATCAAAACTATTCCCGTTCCCCGGCAACGACGCCAAAAATTGTTGATCGGGGCGGAACTAGCACTCTTAAAACGCGTGTTTTATGAAATCGATGAAAAGCTAATATATGTGCTAATGTTCCCTCGATACTTTCGTTATAGCATTGGCTCAACGGGTCGAATCCACAGGGACGGGAGGCGATAGAAGTATTAACAATCTCTATTCACGTTTTATGTTAACACTTCTTCTTTGTTAAAGAATTAGAAAAAGAAAAATAAAAGAAAAGAAAAGGAAATCAAGCATGTGGTAGGTGGAGAAGGCGATGAAAACATCGATGTAAAAACAAAATAGAAGTGGTTTGGAAAACAAATAGGAAAGAAGATGAAGCTTGTGGTAAAGAAAATGAAAACAAAGACAAACAAAGAAGCGGTGAAAACAACAATGAAAAGATATTTTGAAAATAGTTTTTAAAGCAAGATAAAAGAAAAATCATGGCTACTAACTACTAATTGATCCACTAACCAAGCTAACCTCTTAGTGATAGTTGCCTCATATGGATCCTTGGCCATCACTAATCCTTGGCTTCAAGAGACGATACAGAGCATGGTCCATAAGATTGATCTTCTACATTCAAACAATACATTCATACCACTAACAAGTTGCAAGCTACTTATTAAATCATCAAAATCAGTTATAGGTGAACATGAAATAAAGAAGACATTGCAAGTTAGCAAGTTAGTGGGTTAGGTGTTAGAAATGTTAGAATGTTAGAATCTATCATCATGAGCCATCAATGGCTCTTGCAAGAGCAAGGCCTTGTGAGGCTATTAGATTCATGTGGATTATCAAGTAAGTGCTTAGATGGTTAGTGGTTAGTAGTTAGATTACCATGAGAAGAAAAGAAGTTAGCCAAGCATCATGTAGAAGATAGAGAAGATTACATCGGAGAAGAAAGGAGGCACCTTTACATAGATTGTCACCATCTATTACATCAATCCCTCTCTATCTCTCTCTGAATCTCTCAGCCCTACTACATGAATCTAAAAACAAAATGAAAATACAAAATAAATGAGAAAGAAAATCCTAATCTACAACAAAAGAGAGAAACCCTAGCCTAAAATCAAAAACTGCTTCGTTTAGGGCCTCTGCAGGGGTATTTATAGGCACATACAACTTCTAGAAGACGAGACGGGGCCACGCGTTGAAAATCGACGCGTGGCCTCACCATTGAGCCACGGATCTGCGGCTATAGCCGCGGATCCGCGACAATACCAGGGACAAAAGTCCCTGGTTTTGATACGGGGATGCGTGTCGTTTCTAGGAGCTTCCTGGTATATCCCTTTTCTGGTAATTTCGCCCGAATATTTGTCTGACGTAAGCAAAGGTCTAGGTTCGACGTATCTTCTAGAAGATCCCTTGCTTGGCCTCCAAGTAATGCGAATTTAATTACCCTAAAAGGGGTTTAATTAAGCTCTTATTACTCTTTTGCCCTTAAACTCTTAATTTACCTGCAAGAGAGACCAAAACACGGTTTAGACCGACATTTTATTCATAAATCGGTGGGGAATGCGATATAATAATGCATAATTGTTGACTAATCAAGAACACTTTCAAAAAGAAAGGCTTAGTTTAGGCATGCAAATGATTCCATTGGGTCTTTTACATCAAAGCCATTCAAAAACAAGAGGGATCGAAGAGAGGGATGATAGTGAGCCCAGAAAACAAGTTTAGCTACTCATGAATAATACAAAACTAGACATGAAAATAACACAAGACATACCCGTGAATTGGAGCAGAAGAGGAGAAAGCTTGATCCTTTATTGATGTCACTTCAATCTTCAGATTACAATCACTCAGTTCCTCTCTCTCTCACTGGTATTTGGACTAAACTACAAATTAAAGAACAGAGATACAACTTCTCTACACTATCTAACAAAGAGACTAAACCTTAAAAATGAGCAAGAAATTTAATCCTAGTCCTCGCTAATTTTTCAGCACAAAATCCTGCCTTTTATAGGTAAAAACCCAGAGGGAAAGGAGTGAGGAGATAAGGGGATAAAACGCTCCCCTTATCTCCACCAAAGAGCTGCGGATCCATGGCTTTCGCCGCGGATCCACGGCCAGGATGCGGCCACGTGGCCACATCCAGGTGGGAATAGGCTACGTGTGATTGTTGCCCCCTTTGGTCCGGCTGGATTTGTTATTTGTCTTCGATTCTGATCTGAACTTTGGTGATTCTCAAGCTAACCGATTTGGATTCTGATTAAACCAAATTAATCAGTTTTCAACCTCCCTGATTTGTTATAATCTGCCCTGATTTACTAATTTCAAATTAATTCTGAATTAAATCAGAATTTGATGGGCTTTTGGGCTCATTTCTCTTCCCTTTCCTTAAGTAATGGGCCTGCACTTTATAAAGAAAAATAGGACTTATTAATATGATTTATTTAGATAATAAGCATGGTAATGTGACAATATGTATACAATATATGTGACCGATCACTTGACCATACGACTCCTTCAATAGGCCAGTGCTGCAGATTATTCACGATCTCATGACTCGGCAGCACACCATCTGCATTAACACGACCATATTTCAAGTATCATCACCAACTCCACGCACACACGCGGTGCAAAATACTCCCATCCAATTTTGATCACTCGTCTGTGTAGGACGTTCTTACTAGACGCAGTCTTTGACTCCTATGATAGGGTGTTTGTTGCACTAGATAGGGTAACCAGTGCTTACAATAGTTTTCTCCATGTGGTATGGACTCCTAGTATCCAGCCTGAAGATGCCCCGGCTGAGTCCTCTTCGGAGGATCTTTTAGAGGATGATGATGACCCGGTCTTCTGGCAGCAGGACCCCCCAACTGATTCACGCGCCTTCATGTCTACCATTTGGCGAGGCATGAAGAAGATATTTAGGGGGCAGATTATATTACGCAAGCAGGTAGAGGAGCAGACATCTCGCTTAGACCGCATCGAGGAGGGTATGTGGCGTTCGCAGTCAGCTGGACCTAGTACCACCGCTGGTCCAAGCCGACGGAGGGGATGACATCTTTTCTTTACCTATTTCATGCACATATTTTACTTGCATACATTGGGGATAATGCATAAGATAGGTATGGGGGGTAGATACTAACATAGATTTTTTTAGGATTTTTCTAGAATTTTCTTTTAGATTTTTCTTTTTTAGGATTTTTCTAGATTTTCTAGGATTTTTCTAGATTTTTCTTTTAGATTTTTCTTTTCTTATATATATAAAAAATAAAAAATAAAAATAAAATAAAAATATTTTCTTTGATCCATTTTTGAAAAGAATTAACTTGATCGTAGAATAAGAAAATTCTAAACTAGGATTTCTCAATATAAGTCAAAATAAGAAGTATTGTTGGATCTTTAGGTTAAGAAAGAAAAGAATAGAAAGATAGCTAAATTTTAAATTTTTCCTAAGCACTATATACATTTACATGTTGAGGGATTAATTAATCAAGGACTTAGTAACTTTATTTATATTAATATATTAAAAAAAGAAAAGAAATAATAATAATAATAAATAAAAACTTGATCACCAATTAGGCTGGTTAGTTGTGCCTTAAGAAGCATAACCAATCACGCTTAAAGGTGGTTGAGTTCTTAGCATTTGTGGCTTAGTTTACTCGAGTCCTTGGTCCTTAGGGATGTATCTTCATCTGGTGCCCTAGACCGTCTGGTCTGGGAGTCATCAGTAAAAGGCTCGCTACATGGGTAAATTAGAAAGCCTAATGAAGCTAAGAAAATAAATAAATATAAATATATAAATAAATAAATAAATAAATATATATAATTAAAAAAAGAAGACAAAGAGAAAAAATTTATATAAATAGATATAAATAAATGTACCATAGTCTAAGAACAATTCCTCATACATATAGATGTGTATATGTTAGGCTTGATACAAAATCTAGTTCTCTCTCTATTTTTGAAAACTTAACCTAAGTTAAAAACGAAACTTCAAATGGAGGCTTATAAAAAGAAGGAAAAGTTTAGGGTAACCTGAAACCGAAAGATCACCAAAATTCTTGAAAAAAATGGATCATGAAACTTTTTTCTTTCTTTTTTGTAAAAATCAATAACATTTTCTTTTAGTTTGGATTTTGTGGGTGCAATCCGCTAAAAACCCTCAGGAGACAACACTCCTCTTCTAGGGTAGTGATTAGTCTACAATTCTGCATTTTTATGTCACATTCTCTCACCGATTTATGAATAAATTGTCGTCTAAATCGTGTTTTGGTCTTAATTGCAGGTAGATCCAAAGTCCAAGGGCAAAGGTGTAATAAGAGCTTAATTAAACCCAATTAAGGGTAATTAAATCCGCATTACTTGGAGGCCAAGCAAGGGATCATCTAGAAGATACGTTGAACCTAGCCTCTTGCGCACATCAGACGAATCTGCGGACAGAATTATCCAAAACAGAATATACGTGGAAGCTACTCGAAGCCAGGCGAACCAGTGGACCAAAACCAGGGAGCCATCTCCCTGGTATTGCCGCGAAAACGCGGCAATAGCCGCGTTTCCGCGGCAAAGCTGTGGAGCCACGCGTCGATTTTCGACGCGTGGCCCCGTCTCGTCTTCTGGAAGGGTCTTTTGCCTATAAATAGCACCTGCAGAGGCCAAACCGAGAGCAGTCTTCGTTTTTTAGGAGTAGGTCCAGATTTTAGTGTAGTGTAGATGAGTGTTCTTCATTTCTTGTATTTTTCATTTTTTTTTCTTAGATCATTGTAGTAGGACTGAGTGATTTCTAGAGAGAGAAAGTAAGGAATTGATGTAATAGAGAGTGACACTCTATGTAAAGATGCCTCCTTTCTCTTCCAATGTAATCTCCTTCACCTTCTACATGATTTCTTGCTAGTTTTTCTTCTCATGGCAATCTAACTACTAACCACTAACCATCTAACCACTTACTTGATAATCCACATGAATCGGGTTGCCTCTAAAAGGCCTTGTTCTTGCAAGAGCCATTGATGGCCAAAGATGATGGGTTCTAATATCTAACTTGCTAACTTGCTAACCAAGCTAACTCTCTTTTATTTCATGCTCCTTTATTTCATGCTAGTAGTGTAATGAGTGATGCTTGTATTAGCTTGTTCTTGATGCAATATTTTGAATGTGATGAACCATCCATGTGCCAGGCTTTGTACCGTCTCTTGGAGCCAAGGATTGTGATGGCCAAGGATCAAAATGTGAGGCAACTATCTCGAAGAGGTTAGCATGGTTAGTGGAGCATTTAGTAGTTAGTAGCCAAGAGTTTTCTTTTAGCTTGATTTAGAAATCGTTTTCCAAACTCTTTTCTCATTTTTCTATCGGTGTTTTTACCATCCATCTTAGTTCAACCTTGTTCCATCTCTTTTTTTATTTTGATTTCCAAAGCACTTCACTTTTGTTTTTACATCGCCGTTTTCATCGCTCTCCTCACCTACCACATTCTGGATTTCATTTTCTTTTCTTTTTCATTCTTTTTCATTCTTTCAACAAAGAAGAACTGTTAACAAAAGACGGGAATAGAGACTGTTAATGCTTCTATCGCCTCCCTTCCCTGTGGATTCGACCCGTTAAGCCAATGCTATAACAGAAGTATCGTGGGTACATTAAACACATTCGAGCTTTTCATCTGATTTCATAATACACACTTTTGAGTGCTAGTTGCGCCCCCGATCAAATTTTGGTGCCGTTGCCGGGGAAGGGAATGGTTTCGTTTTCACGTTTTTGTTAACATTGTCTTCTCTGTTTTGGTGTGCAGGGCAATATTTACAGGTGCTTAACATTGCAGAACATAAGCTAGCTTTGCATCTCCCTGCTCTTGAAAGCAGGGCCCCAGATTTTAAAGAAAAGCCGCGGAACCGCGTCATTTGCCGCGAAACCGCGGCAATTTTGTGAACATTGTAAATTTTGTTGTTCTGGGATGTGTGAATTGTAATAGCTAGTTGATTTGTGCTGCTATCTTTCTTGCTTTGATTGCCTACACACCATAATAAATAAAAGAACTAAAATACGGTATTTGGACGCTTTTAAAACGGTTTAGATATTTGCATTTAGGCACGTGTCAATTCAATTCCAATATACTGTATTTTGTTCTGTTGTTGTGATCTGGATGGAGATGTACATATGGCATTGCATATAGCATAGGACAAACACGTGGGTGATTTATCGCTTTGTGTTATATTCTTGTCTATATTGCACACTTGCACGAATTGAACTTAAGGGCAAAACCCAAACAAGATAAGGTGGGATTTCATAATCCTTCCTTAGCCCAAAAATCATCTCCCCACTCACACAACCCAAGCCCTAATAAAATTTGAATAGACGTTGGCCACTAGGGACATCTCGCCTAGGTCTAGGTCAACCCTCCTATTGGCTTGGTTTTGATTTTTCTTTTTGTTTGTTGTTTGATTTTTCTTTTTGTTTGTGATTGTTTGTGAAATGGCATTCAACAATAACAATTCTTTCAATCCGAACATGAATCCATATTTCACACCAACTCCATATGATTCGGATAATTCCAACCCGGCGTTTTACAATATGCACAACCAAATACACCGGGTTGGCCTTATCCGAATCAATACAACCCATACCCACATTCTTATGACTATAATTTCCAAAATAATTTCAACTCGTCACAGAGTCATTGGGGATTCAAGTCCCCCGAGTTAAATTTTCAACCTCCTTGTCCCCCATGTCCACCTTGTCCATCATATTCACCTTATCCACAATATTCATTCCCCGATTTAGCTTCTTATACTCCTTTTTCTGAACCACCAATTGAAGAAAAATTTGAGTTACTAAAGAGTTTAGAAGCCAATCTACAGAGGGCCGAGCAACAACTTCAAGAGACATTGGCCTCTCCAATTCCACCTCCTCAAGAGTCTTACTCAGTTCCACCTCCTTATAATGAACAACCATCTGCCTGGGGAACTAGTAAGGAATTCTTGCGTGAGTCCAAACAACACTCACAAAATCTGATGGACTCACAATTTCACCACCAATTCCAAAACAATACTTCATCTTCACAACAAAATAATGAACCAATGAATTATAAAAAGATGCTTGAATTCATGACTCAGGCTCAAAATGCTCGAAACCGTGACATAGAGATAATGATCCAAACTCTACCTTCTCATCACTCGACCATTTCTAATGTCACTAACCATTCTGTCCGAGCCAAAGAGTCATGTTGTTTTGGAAATCAAGATTCAATTTCAGCACACCCACCTGAACTTGTCCAAACTTCAGATCCCATTGACATTTTGGCAAGTTATCCTTTTCCTGAAATTGAACTTGAGCATGAATATGATCCTGAACTTCCACTTGATGATTCAATTCTACTTTCTGATTCAATTATGACTCCGGTGTCTTCACCTGATTTCACTTCATTTCCCGAGTCATTATTGAATCCTGTACCCATCCATTGTGAAATTGAATCACCAATCATTCATGATGATCATATTGAACTTGACCAACTCCATACCTTTGAAAGTCCATTTGATAAATTGGTAAGTTCTCATTTTTGTGGAATTGAACTCAATGAGGAATGTGATTTTGATCCTCCAATTTGTGATCTTGTTCAAATTCCCGAATCACTATTGACTCCTATTTTGTTACCCAATTTGAGCAACATTTTAGAGTCAGTTTTGATTCCCATACCTGTCATTCCTGAACTTGAATCACCAATCTTTGATAGTCACATTCCATCATGGGGAAATGAATGTGGACTTGAGCTTCATCTTCTTGATTTGGTCCCACTTCCTGAACCAATCTCGACTCTCGAACCTCTACTTGACTTAAGTCTTTTTCCTGAGTCGATATTAGTTCCTGTGCTTCCTGAGTCCAAATCAATCATTCCATTCTGGGACAAGGGCTTTGATAAATTTAACTCTGAAATTATTTTGAAAATTTGGAAATTAGATGGGGTAAAATTTTTAATAAAAATCACACATGCATACATCTTTCTAGTGGGTTGTATTATGGAGGTTTCTGGTGGGTTCCTTCGGACTCCACGCAAGAATGATTGGGTCGCTGATTGAGACGGGAAAGGTGTATGTAAATGTTGTTTAGAATTTACCTTGGTGCTATGTATTTATAAAGTTTAATATCACCTTTCTTATCTCCGTTATAGCGTAGAGCTATACCGTGTCGAACCTCAGGGAGAGCTAGCGATGGAAGCGTTACGAATCATGGTGAGAAGAGTAAACGAAGTGTCTTCTATGCTTAAAAGAATGAATAAAACACGGAACAAGAAATGCAAGAAGTGGTGGAATTGTTCATGGAGGGAATTGAAAAGAGATCAAGAATAGAATTGCTTGGAAAGAATCAGACCACGACTAGCTTACCTAGCTACCTTACCAAAGCTTACCAAACTCCGTGATAGTGAAGGCGTGCCTCATGTTGTCACTCCATCGGCGTAGGTTTCGTCTTGCGTGTTGATCTAATTACTTTCTCACTAGGATGACGGTTGGTTTAACTCGTCGGAGAAGAGAAGACCATCCAACTTGCAAGATGAAGTAAAGCGATCACCCATGAGTTGGTGAAGATGGCAAGGCTAGTGGTTAGCTAGTACATGGAGAAAGAGTTAGCTACAAGCCATAACAAAAACAAAGCAAAACATGAAGTAAAATGAAAGCAAGTAAAGAAAGCAAGTAAAGAAAGCGAGTAAACTAGAATCAAGCTCGAGTAGAATTGAAGAGAATGGATCAATCCTTGTATTGCTTCAAGTTGTCACTCCTTGATAGTACAAGCTCTCTCTCTCTTACAATCTCTCTCTTGCAATGAAATCTAGGGAAGAAGAGGAAGGAGGACTACAACATAAAGAAAACCTAATACATGCAACTAATCTCTAATCTCCTCCTCTTGCTGTTCAACCTCTGCTCGCAGGCCAGGTGCAGGTATTTATAGCCCCCAGGAGAAGGATCCAGAACCAAGTCTGTTGGCGCAAAATCTGGGGCTCAACGGCCCCAGATCTGCCGCGTTGGCGCGGCAAGGCGCGGCATAACGGTGGCCGTTGGCTAACCACTTTCTGTTGTGGGTTGTTACGAGTTTGTTCAGCCACGTGGACCTTCTGGATTCTTCGTTTGTTGCGCGGATCTCTCTAGATTCTGGATTAGATTTGGGCTTAATCTTGGATTTGAAATTAATCACTTTAATTATTGCTAATTAAAGTGATTATTGGCTTTCTCTCCATTTAAGTGTAGACCTGTAAATATATAGAGAAGATTAGTAAAAATCATGTATTTATTTGTAATATGCATGGGGATTATGTGGTAAAATATGCAATATTGTGTTACAATCACACCCCCACACTTATTCTTTTGCTCGTCCCGAGCAAAACAAAGAAAAGAAAAGAAAATCCTAACTACCAATTTTATTACACCACTTTCGCAGGTGACGTGATTGCACTGAGCGTGTGCAACAAGCCGTTAAACCTCTAGGTTACCCTAGAGGAGGAGTGTTGTCTCCTGAGGGTTTTCAGCGGATTACACCCACAAAATCCATAAAGAAAGAAGACAAATGTTAGTGTTTTGAAATTCATTTTGAACAAGAGACAAGTTTACGAACTATTTTTGCAAAAAATATAAGTGATCCTAGGTCATAAGTCCACCTATAATTATTCTTTCTTAAACTTAGTATCCATGCAGGATCTTATTTTTAATTAAGGTAAGAATTCAAAATTGGATTGAATACTTTTATCTTTCATAAAACCTAGATAGTATGCACACCGTGTAAGTGAAGATTTCTGGGATTTCAACTCCAACCATAAAGCCATTTATTTATCTATTTATTTTTTTTCTTTTTTTTTTCTTTTTCTTCCCTTAGTTTTCTTAGGCTTTCTAGTTCACCCATGTAGCGAGCCTATAACCGATGACTCCCAAACCAGATGGTTCTAGGGCACCTGATTAATACACAATATTGCATATTATACATCATAACTCCCATGCATAATACAAATAAATAAGTGATTTTTACTCCTCTTCTCTACTTATTTGCAGGTACATACTTAAGGGGAGTTAGCAAATTAATTACCTTAATTAGCAATAATTAAGGTGATTAATTAAAAGATTAAAGATAAAGCCAAATCCAAATCAGATCTCACCAAGATCCGCGCGCCAATTGGGAGATCCAAGTATCCTACGTGGCCAACAACCTAACAAACGAATCTCACCAGAAAGATCTGGACCAACGGCCCAGATCTGGCGGCAGATCCGCGGCAATCCGCGGCAGATCTAGGCCGTTGGATCCCCGGATTTTGTGGCAACGAACTCCTCTCCAGAAGCTTCTTCAATCTGCTATAAATACTGCATCATCACCTGCGAGAAAAGACTGATCAGAGAAGAGAGGAGATTAGTTTTAGGTGTTGTAATTTTCATTTTTCTCTAGGTTTTGTTCTTTAGTTCCCTCTTCTTCTCTATCCCTAGATTTCATTACAAAAGAGAGTGATTGTGAGGGAGAGAGCTTGTGTAATCAAGGGTGACAACTTGAAGCTATGCAAGGATTGATCCATCCTCCATTCCTCTACTTGAGTTTGATTCTAGTTTCTTGTGCTTTCTTTACTTGCTTTATTACTTGCTTTGTTTAGTTTTTGCAATCTAATTCAAGCTTTGTTTTAGTTCTTTAATGGCTTCTTGTAGCTAGATTTTCATTCCATGTACTAGTTTAACCACTAGCTTAGCCACTTCACTACTCATGGGTGATTGCTTTTGTTAATCTTGCAAGTGTATGATCTTCTCTTCTCCGATGGTTAAACCACCATCTTGCAAATGAGAAAGTAATTAGGTCAACACGTGAGACGAATTCCAAGCCTATGGAGTGACAACATTAGGCAAAGCATTTGCTATCAAGGAGATTGGTAAGCTTTGGCAAGCTAGCAAGGTAATCTAGTCTTGGATCGCTTTCTTTAATTTTCTTGTTCTTTTCTTGTGAATACCACATCCACACCACTTATTGATTTCTTTCCAACGACTTCCACACGAACATATCCATCTTCTTTTAGTTTCTTTTGCATCACTAAGTTTATAATCATGAGAAGACTACTAGTTTTATCACTTCACAACCTAACGTTTAAAGCTTCCATCGCGAGCTCTCCCTGAGATCCGACTCGGTATAGCCCTAGGCTATAGCGGAGACAAGAAAGGGTACATCAAATACATTTACTACACAATAATAAGTACACCTTTTTAGTCTAAACAAAAATGGCGCCGTTGCCGGGGATGACAATTCTCTAATACGGCGCACACATATTTTTGATAATCAAATGGCGCCGTTGCCGGGGAGAGCGACGTATTTTTTGGTTTAAAGTGAAGTACTAAACTATTATTCTTCTCTGTTGCAGGTTACAGGAGAAGAAAACAGGAATTCTTTACTGCAGTAACATCTAAGTGAACCTGGCCCTCTGCTCAAGAAAGCAGAGACCAGGCTTCCACTGAAGTGCCGCGGACCCGCGGCATATCCAGTGGAAACGCGGCACTTTTGAGAGAATTTCTCACCAAATTTCTGCAGGGCCTCTGGTTCTGAAAAATACTGCTGTTTCTATACTTGAAATCCTGTGTTGTTCACTGTATTCCTGCTTAATTAAAAAACAGTAAAAAGTTGGGTGATAATTGCTAAAAATTGTTTAGACACTTGCATTTTAGGCACGTGTCTCTTCAATTCTTTACTTTTACTGTTGAAGAGTGCTGGAGGCAAGGTACGTGTTTGCATTGCATTTAGACTAGGACAAACTCTTGCTTGATTTTCTTGCTTAGAGTGAATCCTTGTTATTTTCTTGTACACTTGCACAATTCAAAGTTAAGGGCATACCCGTAAATAAGATAAGGTGGGGGAGGTCATTACCCTTTCCTTAGCCCGAAAATCATTTACCCAAGCACTCACTAACCCAAGCCTCTAATTTAATAAAAAGTAGACGTTGGCCCTAGGGACATCTCGGACTCAACTAGGAGATTATCCTAAGGGGGAAAAGTGTTGAAATTTAACTCTTGCAAATCGGTGTCTAGGAAAGGGGTTGAGGGCCGAAAGCCCGAAGGTTGCTGGTTACTTAATTAAGGAACGTCTCCGGACGGAAAACCTCCCACCAACCTTACCCTTCCCTGGCTGATTAGCTTGTGGTTAGAGTCTGCACTAAACCTCCCGTGGACGGTCTATTTGTTAGGAGTCGTCTAGGTCTAAGTCTACCCTAACTTAGGTTAGAATTTTCTTTCTTTCTTTTTTTTGTTTGTTTGTTTGATTTTTGTTTGTGATTGTGTGATATGGCTTACAATTACAATTCTTTCCATCATAATCCTTATGTCACACACACACCATATTCGGATAATTCCAACCCGGTGTTTTATAATATGCACCAACCACATACACCGGGTTGGCCTTATCCGAATCACTACGACCCATACCCCCCATCTAATAATTATAATGTCCAAAATAATTTCAACTCTTTACCGAGTAATTGGGGATTCCAGTACCCCGAGTCAAATTATCAAAATCCTTGTCCACCATATTCACCTTGTCCACAGTATTCATTTCCCAAGTCCACTTCATATACTCCTTTTTCTGAACCACCCATGGAAGAAAAATCTGAGTTGCAAAGGAGTATAGAAGCCAATTTATTGAGAGTTGAGCAACAACTTCAAAACCATTTGTCTCTCCAATTCCACCATATTCTCAAGAATCTTACTCAGTTCCACCTGTTCATAATGAACAACCATTTGCTTGTGAACCGAGTAAAGATTTCTTGTGTGAGTCAACTTTTCCATCATCACACACTTTTGACTCACACTTCCACGACAACACTTCCTCTTTCCATCAAAACAATGAAATCATCGATTATGGAAAGATGCTTGAAGACATGACCAATGCTCAAAATGCTAGGAATCGTGACATAGAATTGATGATCCAACTCTTCATTCTCATCCTCTTTCTAATGTCACTAGTCACTCTAAATCCAAAGAGTCATGTAGTCTTGGAAGTCCAGATTCAATTTCAGCACACTCACCTGAACTTGTCCAAACTTCAGATCCAATTGATACATTGGCAAGTTTTTCATTTCCTAAACTTGAACTTGTCCAAAATTCAAATCCCGTTGACATTTTGGCAAGTTTCTCATTTCCTAAAAATAAACTTGTCCACACTTCTGAAAATCCAATTGATATATTGGCAAGTTTTCCTTTTTCTGAAATTGAACTGGAACATGATTTTGATCCTGAACTTCAACTTGATGATTCCATATTACTTCCTGATTCAATCATGACTTCCATATCCTTACCTGATTTCAATCCATTTCCCAAGTCAGAATTGGATCCATTTCCTATCCATTGTGAAATTGAATCACCAATCTTTTTTGATGATCCATTGAACTTGACCAATTCTACACTTCTGAAAATTCCATTGATAAATTGGCAAGTTCTCCACATTTTATTGAACTACATGAGGAATGTGATCTTGAACCCCAACTTTGTGATTCAATCCATTTTCCTTATTCCATAATGACTCCGTATCTTTACCTCACATCAATCTTTTCCCGGAGTCAATTTTGGATCCTTTCACAATTCACAATGAAGTTGAATCATCCATCTTTGAGGATCATATTGAACTTGCCCAATTCTACACTTTTGAAGATTCTATTGACATTTTGGCAAGTTCTCCATCTTGTGGAATTGAACTCAATGAGAAATGTGACCTTGATTTTCTCGATCTCTTTACTTCTGAAACTGATTGTACAATTCTATCAGAAGATGTTGACTTAAGTTTTGAAGAATTGTACGGTGATGAGCTTGAATTTCTTAAAATTGGAAGTAAAGAGATATCACCCATATTAGGTCACATCCCATTGTTGGACAATGATTGTGGACTTGAGTTTTCATTTCTTGACTTGGATCCAATTTTTGAACTCACTTCGACTCCTGCACCATCACTTGACTTAATTTACTTCCCTGAGTCGGTAGTCGTTCCTGTTCTTCCAGAGTCCAAGTCAACTGCTCTATCATTTCATCTTCCATTCTGGGACAAGGATCTTGATAAAAATGACTCTGAAATTATTAGGAAAATCTTGAAATTAGATGGGGTCATGTATATAATAAAATCTTCCATGCACACATCATTCTTGTGGGTCATATTTTCGCTATTTTTGGTGGGTTCCTTAAAACCCAAAGAAAAGATGATTGGGCCATGTTCCGTGGACCAATCCGACCACCACCGAACCACCACCTTAAGGTAATTTGTTCCTTCCCTTTCCATTTTGTTTCATGCATACATATATCATGATGCATTGAGGACAATGCATGAAATAAGTGTGGGGGAGGGTTTACTAACTTAGAGTTTTTAGAATTTCTTTCTTTTACACTTCTTTTAGAGTTTTTAGATTTTCTTTATTTTACACTTCTTTTAAATAAAAATAGAAAAATAAAAATAAAAACTTTTTGTAATTAAGAACAAAGTTTTGATCTATTTTTAAGAAAATTAAGATGTATCTTAAAGATTAAGAAAGCCTTAATTATGACATCTTAAACATAGTTGAAATAATAGATCTTGTTTGAGATTATAGGCTAAGTAAGTAAAATTGGTGAGATATTCTTATCTTGAATTTTTTGCCTTAGATAATATGCACTTTACACTTACACATTTCTTGGGATGGAGACAAAGACCAAAAATGCCATATAAATAAAATAAAAAAAAAAAGAAAAAGAAAAAAAAATATAAATAAAGATCACTTATTAAGCTGGATAATTGTGCCTCAAGAAGCATGGTTATTCACGCCTAACGGTGATTATAAATAATCCCCTTTAGTCTTGTGGCCTTTTCTACTCGAGACCTTAAACCCGAGGGATGTTTTCTCATCTGGTGCCCTAAGACCGTCTGGTTTGGGAGTCATCGGTTAAAGGCTCGCTACAAGGGTAGACTAGAAGCCTAGACTAAGGGAAGATTAAATTAAAAAAAAAAAAAAAAAAAAAAAAAGAAAAAAAAAATATATATATATATAAACAAATAAATGGCTTTATGGTTGGAGTTGAAATCCCAGAAATTTTCACAGAGCACTGTGTGCATATTATCTAGGTTTTATGAAGGATAAAATATTCAATCCAATTTTGAACTCTTACCTTAATTGAAAACAAGATCTTGCATGGATACTAAGTTTAAGGAAGAATGATTATAGGTGGACTTATGACCTAGGATCACTTATATTTTCGCAAAAATAGTTCGTAAACTTGTCTCTTATTCAAAATGCGTTTTTTGAAAATACTAACATTTGTCTTCTTTCTTTATGGATTTTGTGGGTGTAATCCGCTGAAAACCCTCAGGAGACAACACTCCTCCTCTAGGGTAACCTAGAGGTTTAACGGCTTGTTGCACATGCTCAGTGCAATCGCGTCACCTGCGAAAGTGGTGTAATAAACTTGTAGCTTAGATTTTATTTTCTTTTTCTTTGTTTTGCTCGGGACGAGCAAACGAATAAGTGTGGGGGTGTGATTAATACACAATATTGCATATTATACATCATAACTCCCATGCATAATACAAATAAATAAGTGATTTTTACTCCTCTTCTCTACTTATTTGCAGGTACATACTTAAAGGAGAGTTAGCAAATTAATTACCTTAATTAGCAATAATTAAGGTGATTAATTAAAAGATTAAAGATAAAGCCAAATCCAAATCAGATCTCACCAAGATCCGCGCGCCAATTGGGAGATCCAAGTATCCTACGTGGCCAACAACCTAACAAACGAATCTCACCAGAAAGATCTGGACCAACGGCCCAGATCTGGCGGCAGATCCGCGGCAATCCGCGGCAGATCTAGGCCGTTGGATCCCCGGATTTTGTGGCAACGAACTCCTCTCCAGAAGCTTCTTCAATCTGCTATAAATACTGCATCATCACCTGCGAGAAAAGACTGATCAGAGAAGAGAGGAGATTAGTTTTAGGTGTTGTAATTTTCATTTTTCTCTAGGTTTTGTTCTTTAGTTCCCTCTTCTTCTCTATCCCTAGATTTCATTACAAAAGAGAGTGATTGTGAGGGAGAGAGCTTGTGTAATCAAGGGTGACAACTTGAAGCTATGCAAGGATTGATCCATCCTCCATTCCTCTACTTGAGTTTGATTCTAGTTTCTTGTGCTTTCTTTACTTGCTTTATTACTTGCTTTGTTTAGTTTTTGCAATCTAATTCAAGCTTTGTTTTAGTTCTTTAATGGCTTCTTGTAGCTAGATTTTCATTCCATGTACTAGTTTAACCACTAGCTTAGCCACTTCACTACTCATGGGTGATTGCTTTTGTTAATCTTGCAAGTGTATGATCTTCTCTTCTCCGATGGTTAAACCACCATCTTGCAAATGAGAAAGTAATTAGGTCAACACGTGAGACGAATTCCAAGCCTATGGAGTGACAACATTAGGCAAAGCATTTGCTATCAGGAGATTGGTAAGCTTTGGCAAGCTAGCAAGGTAATCTAGTCTTGGATCGCTTTCTTTAATTTTCTTGTTCTTTTCTTGTGAATACCACATCCACACCACTTATTGATTTCTTTTCCAACGACTTCCACACGAACATATCCATCTTCTTTTAGTTTCTTTTGCATCACTAAGTTTATAATCATGAGAAGACTACTAGTTTTATCACTTCACAACCTAACGTTTAAAGCTTCCATCGCGAGCTCTCCCTGAGATCCGACTCGGTATAGCCCTAGGCTATAGCGGAGACAAGAAAGGGTACATCAAATACATTTACTACACAATAATAAGTACACCTTTTTAGTCTAAACAAAATGGCGCCGTTGCCGGGATGACAATTCTCTAATACGGCGCACACATATTTTTGATAATCAGCACCAGATGAGAAAACATCCCTCAGGTTAAAGGACTCGAGTGAAAAAGGCCACAAAACTAAAGGGGATTATTTATTATCACCGTTAGGCGTGAATAATCATGCTTCTTGAGGCACAATTATCCAGCTTAATAAGTGAGATCACCGTTAGGCGTGAGTAACCATGCTTCTTGAGGCATAGTTATCCAGCTTAATAAGTGATCTATTATTTATAATTTTTTTTCTTTATTTATATGGCATTTTTGGTCTTTGTTTCCATCCCAAGAAATGTGTAAGTGTACAGTGCATATTTATCTAAGGCAAAAAATTCAAGATAAAAATATCTCACCAATTTTACTTACTTATCCTATAATTTCAAACAAGATCTATTATTTCAACTATGTTTAAGATGTCATAATTAAGGCTTTCTTAATTCCTAAGATACATCTTATTTTCTTAAAAATAGATCATAACTTTGTCTCTTATTTCAAAAAGTTTTTATTTTTATATATATATTTTTTTATTTTATTTTTTTATTTTTCTAAAGAAAAGTCAAATCTAAAAAGAAAGTGGAAAATCTAAAAAAATAAAAGACCTAAAAAGAAAATAAAAATCCTAAAAAATAAAAATCCTATAAAGAAAATAAAAGTCCTATGTTAGTACATACCCCCCTATACCTATCTCATGCATTGTCCTCAATGTATGCAAGATAAAAATGATGCATGAAATAGGTAAGGTAAAAAGTCACTCCCTCCTCCTCTTTGGACCAGCAGTAGTACTGGGTCCAGCTGACTGTGTCCTCCTCAACCTCGCCTCATATCATCTAACCTGGAGGATAACCTGGATGATTCCTCCTCCACCTTCTTCCTCAACCTCACCTGACCCCTAAAAATTTTCTTCATGCCCTTCCAGATGGAAGACATGAAAGCTCGTGATTCAATAGGTGGGTCCTGTCTCCAAAATGGGGCTCGTCAACCTCCTCTAAGCTCTCCTCCGAAGAGGACTCCGCAGGAATGTCCTCTGGTTAGGCACTAGGTGTCCAGAGGGCGTGTAAGCACCCAGTATATGCACTGGTGGGTTTCTCGGCTACAACAGACACTCGGGCAAATGAGTCAAATACATCGTCTGGTAGGAAGTTTCTACACAAACGTGTAATCAAGACGGGATGAGAAAATTTGCACCCCGAGTGCGGAGGAGTTATCAAGTATGGCATGAAAAATAGCCCTATTCAAACAGACCGAGTGTGTATTAGTCATTAGATCATGAATGATTTGTAGTACGGGTCTGTTGAAAGATGTGGTATGATCTAATCCAAAAATATTGCGTTGGAGCCAACGTCCAACGCAATGTACATTCCTAAATGTGGATTGGGCTTTGAGCCCACGGTCCTGCTCAGTGCAACGGACCCCCATGATAGACATGTAATCAACTAGTGGCAAAGGGCCAGTACAATGGGGATGAATGGGAATATCGGTGATCTCAGCAATGAATGGAACGGTGACAAAGATATCACCGAATGGCATATGAACAGTGAATTGTTGAGTGTTACGATTAACAGATGCATGGTCTAATGAGTTGTAAAATGTGTTGACCAAATCAGGGCAATAGTAAGCATCATTGTTGGTGTTATCGTAAACTAAGGGATACCAATTCCACGCATGCATTCGATCTAAAAATATATGCCCATAACCCTCTTGATCATTCAAAATCTTAGAGAAATCCCTTTCCACAAATAAAGTAGGGGCCATAATTAACAGTGAAAATTAGAGCAAGGAACAAGAGATCAAACCACCCCCGGATTAACTTGGGGGGAAATCGAAAGACAGGTGCAGAAGGCACCAGAGATGGCCTCGGGAAGAAGGGATCTGGTTCTGTCTCCAGCAAAGAAAATCAGTCGATCTGGAGCTTACTGGCGCGCCTGAAGTGTCAGATTTGCCGCGGGTCAGGGGTAGGGCGCGGCAGTTTGGAATAATCTGGAGATCAAAAATTTAGTGGAGGTCGGCTGTGGAAGAGGAATTCTAGATCTGAAGTGATTGTCTCGGGTGAGGGAGAATGAGTTGGGGAGAAGATTTTTTATAAAGGAAAGAAAAAATGGGATTTCCAAAGTTACCCCTAGGTCAAAGATTTAATTACAACCCTAGGTCAAAGGATTTTGAATGTGAATGGAATCCTAGGGAAGAGAGAGAATCCTAGGAATTTAGAAAGAATTTGAATTTGGAAAGTGTGGGAACTCCTTTTAAGCATAAAAATCCCTCCTTTATTTCTATTTATTTATTTATTTATTTTTTATTTATTTTCTAAATTCTATGTTAGTAAATCCTATGTTAGTAAAAAAAAATTACCTTAAGGTGGTGGTTCCGGTGGTGGTCGGATTGGTCCACGGAACATGGCCCAATCAACTTGTCGTTGGTTTTCAGGAACCCACCAAAAAAATAAAGAATATGACCCACAAGAATGATGTGTGCATGAAAGATTTTTATTATGTACATGACCCCATCTAATTTCCATTTTTTTAGAATAATTTCAGAGTCAAATTTATCAATCACCTTGTCCAAGAATGGTGTATGGAATGATAGAACAGTTGACTTGGACTCAGGAAGGACAGGAACTAGTACCGACTCAGGAAGGTGATTTAAATCAAGTGATGGTTCAGGAGTCGAAGTGAGTTCAGAAATTGGGTCCAAGTCAAGAAATAGAAACTCAAGTCCACAATCAATTTCCAACAATGGAATGTGACTTTCTAAAGGTGATATCTCTTTACTTCCAATTTTAAGAAATTCAAGCTCATCACCGTACAATTCTTCACAACTTAAGTCAATATCTTCCACTAGAATTGTACAATCAGTTTCAGAAGTAAAGAGATTATGAGATTCTAGGTCACATTCCATATGTAGTTCAATACATGGAAACTTGCCAATTTGTCAATGGAACTTTCAAAAGTAAGGATTTGGCAAGTTCAATATGATCCTTAAAGATGGGTGATTCAACTTCATTATGATTGAGAAGAGATCCAATGTCGACTCCGGAAAAGGATTAAAGTTAGGTAAAAATACTGGAGTCATTATTGAATCAGGAAAAAGGATTGAATCACGAAGTTGGGGTTCAAGATCATATTCCTCATGTAGTTCAATTCCACAAAAATGTGAACTTGCCAATTTATCAATGGAATTTTCAAAAGAATGGAATTGGTCAAGTTCAATATGATCATCATGAATGATTGGTGATTCAATTTCAAGATGGATTGGTACTGGATCCAATACTGACTCGGGAAATGAAGTGAAATCATGTGAAGACACTGGAGTCATAATTGAATCAGGAAGGAAAATTGAATCATCAAATGGAAGTTCAGGATCATATTCATGTTTGAGTTCAATTTCAGAAAAAGGAAAACTTGCCAAAATGTCAATTGGATCTGTATTTTGGACAAGTTCAGGTTTAGGAGATGAAAAACTTGCCAAAATGTCAATGGGATTTGACGTTTGGACAAGTTCAATTTTAGGAAATGAAAAACTTGCCAAAATGTCAATGGGATTTGAAGTTTGGACAAGTTCAGGTGAGTGTGCTGAAATTGAATCTGGATTTCCAAGACTACATGACTCTTCGATTTTAACAGGGTGGCTAGTGACATTAGAAATAGGATGATAATGAAGAGTTTGGATCATCAAATCTATGTCACGATTCCTAGAATTTTGAGCATTAGTCATGTCTTCAAGCATCTTCCCATAATTGATGACTTCATTGTTTTGATGGAAAGATGAAGTATTGTCTTGGAAGTGATGGTGAAATTGTGAGTCAAAAATGTGTGGTGATGGAAGAGTGGACTCACACAAGAAATCATTACTCATAAATGGTTGTTCATTATGAAGAGGTGGAACTGAGTAAGACTCTTGAAAATACTGTGGAATTGGAGAGGCAAATGGTTCGGGAAGTGTCTGCTCAGCTCTCTGTAAATTGGCTTCTAAACTCCTTAGTAACTCAGATTTTTCTTCAAATGGTGGTTCAGAACAAGAGTATATGAAGCGAAATCGGGACATGAATACTGTGGACAAGGTGAATATGGTGGACAAGGAATTTGAGAATTTGACTCGGGGTACGTGAATCCCCAATTACTCGGTGAAGAGTTGAAATTATCTTGGAAATTATAGTCATTAGATGGGGGTATGGGTCATATTGATTCGGATAAGGCCAACCCGGCGTATTTGGTTGGTGCATATTGTAAAACACCGGGTTGGAATTATCCGAATATGGAGTATGTGTGACATATGGATTATTATTAGGATGGAAAGAATTGTTGAATGCCATATCACACAATACACACAAAAACAAACAAACAAACAAACAAACAAAAGAAAAAGAAAATTCTAACCTAAGTTAGGGTAGACTTAGGACCTAGACGACTCCTAACTGATAGACTGTCCACGGGAGGTTTAGTGTAGACTCTAACCACAAGCTAATCAGCCAGGGAAGGGTAAGGTTGGTGGGAGGTTTTCCGTCCGGAGACGTTCCTTAATTAAGTAACCAGCAACCTTCGGGCTTTCGGCCCTCAACCCCTTTCCTAGACACCGATTTTGCAAGAGTTAAATTCCAACACTTTTCCCCCTTAGGATAATCTCCTAAATGAGTCCGAGATGTCCCTAGGGCCAACGTCTACTTTTTTTTTATTAAATTAGGCTTGGGTTAGTGAGTGCTTGGGAAAATGATTTCGGGCTAAGGAAAGGGTAATGAACTCCCCACCTTATCTTATTTACGGGTTATGCCCTTAAAATTGATTTGTGCAAGTGTACAAGAAATATAGCAAGGATTCACTCAAAGCATGAAAATCAAGCAAGAGATGATTCCTAGTCTACATGTAATGCGAAACGTACCTTGCCTCCAGCACTCTTCACAGTAAAAGTAAATGAATTGAAAAGACACGTGCCTAAAAATGCAAATGTCTAATCAATTTTTAACGTTAACAACCAATTTTTTACTGTTGATTAAATTAGCAGATATCAGGTGAAGCAAACAGGATTTAGAATATAGCAGCAGCTGTATTTTGCAGAGAAGCAATCCCTGCAGAAAAATTGTGAGTAGTCAACTCAGTTCTGCCACAGAACCGCGGCTTTTGCCGTGGGAACGCGGCAAAACTGAGGGATCCTGGTCTCTGCTTTCGAGAGCAGAGGCCCAGGTCCACTTATATGTCACTGCTATGCAAGGTTTTGTGTTTCTTCAACCTGTAACCTGCAACAGAGAAGAAAATTCGTTTAGATTCTCACTTTAAAGAAAATCCGTTGCTCTCCCCGGCAACGGCGCCAAAAATTTGATTGAGACGGGAAAGGTGTATGTAAATGTTGTTTAGAATTTACCTTGGTACTATGTATTTATAAAGTTTAATATCACCTTTCTTATCTCCGTTATAGCGTAGAGCTATACCGTGTCGAACCTCAGGGAGAGCTAGCGATGGAAGCGTTACGAATCATGGTGAGAAGAGTAAACGAAGTGTCTTCTATGCTTAAAAGAATGAATAAAACACGGAACAAGAAATGCAAGAAGTGGTGGAATTGTTCATGGAGGGAATTGAAAAGAGATCAAGAATAGAATTGCTTGGAAAGAATCAAACCACGACTAGCTTACCTAGCTACCTTACCAAAGCTTACCAAACTCCGTGATAGTGAAGGCGTGCCTCATGTTGTCACTCCATCGGCGTAGGTTTCGTCTTGCGTGTTGATCTAATTACTTTCTCACTAGGATGACGGTTGGTTTAACTCGTCGGAGAAGAGAAGACCATCCAACTTGCAAGATGAAGTAAAGCGATCACCCATGAGTTGGTGAAGATGGCAAGGCTAGTGGTTAGCTAGTACATGGAGAAAGAGTTAGCTACAAGCCATAACAAAAACAAAGCAAAACATGAAGTAAAATGAAAGCAAGTAAAGAAAGCAAGTAAAAAAAGCGAGTAAACTAGAATCAAGCTCGAGTAGAATTGAAGAGAATGGATCAATCCTTGTATTGCTTCAAGTTGTCACTCCTTGATAGTACAAGCTCTCTCTCTCTTACAATCTCTCTCTTGCAATGAAATCTAGGGAAGAAGAGGAAGGAGGACTACAACATAAAGAAAACCTAATACATGTAACTAATCTCTAATCTCCTCCTCTTGCTGTTCAACCTCTGCTCGCAGGCCAGGTGCAGGTATTTATAGCCCCCAGGAGAAGGATCCAGAACAAAGTCTGTTGGCGCAAAATCTGGGGCTCAACGGCCCCAGATCTGCCGCGTTGGCGCGGCAAGGCGCGGCATAACGGTGGCCGTTGGCTAACCACTTTCTGTTGTGGGTTGTTACGAGTTTGTTCAGCCACGTGGACCTTCTGGATTCTTCGTTTGTTGCGCGGATCTCTCTAGATTCTGGATTAGATTTGGGCTTAATCTTGGATTTGAATTAATCACTTTAATTATTGCTAATTAAAGTGATTATTGGCTTTCTCTCCATTTAAGTGTAGACCTGTAAATATATAGAGAAGATTAGTAAAAATCATGTATTTATTTGTAATATGCATGGGGATTATGTTGTAAAATATGCAATATTGTGTTACAATCAGTCGCCTTTCGTGGACCAATCAGACCGCCACCGGAACCACCACCTTGAGGTAATTTTTTTCCTTCCCTCTCTATTTGTTTCATGCATACATATATCACGATGCATTGAGGACAATGCATGAGATAAGTGTGGGGGAGGGTTTACTAACTTAGAGTTTTTTAGATTTTCTTTCTTTTACACTTCTTTTAGGATACTTTTAGAATTCTTTTCTTTTGTATAGGAATTTTTCTCTTTTCTTTAAAAACATTTTGAAATAAGAGACAAAGTTTTGATCTATTTTTAAGAAAATTAAGATGATCTTAGAAATTAAGAAAGCCTTAATTATGACATCTTAAACCTAGTTGAAATAATAGATCTTGTTTAAAATTATAGGCTAAGTAAGATAAATTGGGGAGATAATTTTATCTTGAATTTTTTGCCTGAGATAGCATGCACATCACACTTACACATTTTTAGGATGGAAACAAAGACCTAAAATGCTATAAAAAAAATAAAAAGAAAAATATATATATAAATAAAACATCACTTATTAAGCTGGATAATTGTGCCTCAAGAAGCATGATTATTCACGCCTAACGGTGGTCAAAAGAAGCAAATAATCCCCTTTAGTTTTGTGGCCTTGTTTACTCGAGTCCTTAAACCCGAGGGGTGTTTTCTCTCATCTGGTGCCCTAGGACCATCTGGTTTGGGAGTCATCGGTTATAGGCTCGCTACATGGGTGAACTAGAAAGCCTAAACTAAGGGAAGAAAAAAAAAAAGAAAAAGAAAAAAAAAGAAAGAATATATAAATATATAAATGGCTTTATGGTTGGAGTTGAAATCCCAGAAATCTTCACTATCACAAAGTGCATATTATCTAGGTTTTATGAAAGATAAAATATTCAATCCATTTTGAATTCTTACCTTAATTGAAGACAAGATCTTGCATAGAGACTAAGTTTAAGGAAGAATGATTTTTGGTGGACTTATGACCTTAGATCACTTATATTTTTGCAAAATATTTCATAAACTTGTCTCTCTTTCAAAATGCGTTTTCAAAATACTAACATTTGTCTTCTTTCTTTATGGATTTTATGGGTGCAATCCACTGAAAACCCTCAGGAGACAACACTCCTCCTCTAGGGTAACCTAGAGGTTTAACGGCTTGTTGCACACGCTCAGTGCAATCGCGTCACCCGCGAAAGTGGTGTAATAACCCTTGTAGTATAGTTTTTTCTTTTCTTGTTTTGCTCGGGACGAGCAAAAGAATAAGTGTGGGGGTGTGATTAGTCTACAATTCTGCATTTTTATGTCGCATTCTCTCACCGATTTATGAATAAATTGTCGTCTAAATCGTGTTTTGGTCTTAATTGCAGGTAGATACAAAGTCCAAGGGCAAAGGTGTAATAAGAGCTTAATTAAACCCAATTAAGGGTAATTAAATCCGCATTACTTGGAGGCCAAGCAAGGGATCATCTAGAAGATACGTTGAACCTAGCCTCTTGCACACATCAGACGAATCTGCGGGACAGAATTACCCAAAAAGAATAACCTGGAAGCTACTCGAAGCCAGGCGAACCAGTGGACCAAACCAGGGAGCCATCTCCCTGGTATTGCCGCGGAAACATGGCAATAGCCGCGTTTCTGCGGCAAAGCTGTGGAGCCACGCGTCGATTTTCGACGCGTGGCCCCGTCTCGTCTTCTGGAGGGTCTTTTGCCTATAAATAGCACCTGCAGAGGCCAAACCGAGAGCAGTCTTCGTTTTTTAGGAGTAGGTCCAGATTTTAGTGTAGTGTAGATGAGTGTTCTTCATTTCTTGTATTTTTCATTTCTTTTTCTTAGATCATTGTAGTAGGGCTGAGTGATTTCTAGAGAGAGAAAGCAAGGAATTGATGTAATAGAGAGTGACACTCTATGTAAAGATGCCTCCTTTCTCTTCCAATGTAATCTCCTTCACCTTCTACATGATTTCTTGCTAGTTTTTCTTCTCATGGCAATCTAACTACTAACCACTAACCATCTAACCACTTACTTAATAATCCACATGAATCGGGTTGCCTCTACAAGGCCTTGTTCTTGCAAGAGCCATTGATGGCCAAAGATGATGGGTTCTAACATCTAACTTGCTAACTTGCTAACTTGCTAACCAAGCTAACTCTCTTTTATTTGATGCTCTTTTATTTCATGCTAGTAGTGTAATGAGTGATGCTTGTATTAGCTTGTTCTTGATGCAATGTTTTGAATGTGATGAACCATCCATGAGCCATGCTTTGTACCGTCTCTTGGAGCAAGGATTGTGATGGCCAAGGATCAAAATGTGAGGCAACTATCTCGAAGAGGTTAGCATGGTTAGTGGAGCATTTAGTAGTTAGTAGCCATGAGTTTTCTTTTAGGTTGATTTAGAATCGTTTTCCAAACTCTTTTCTCATTTTTCTATCGGTATTTTTACCATCCTTCTTAGTTCAACCTTGTTCCATCTCTTTTTCTATTTTGATTTCCAAAGCACTTCACTTTTGTTTTTTACATCGCCGTTTTCATCGCTCTCCTCACCTACCACATTCTGGATTTCATTTTCTTTTCTTTTTCATTCTTTTTCATTCTTTCAACAAAGAAGAACTGTTAACAAAAGACGGGAATAGAGACTGTTAATGCTTCTATCGCCTCCCTTCCCTGTGGATTCGACCCGTTAAGCCAATGCTATAACGGAAGTATCGAGGGTACATTAAGCACATTCGAGCTTTTCATCTGATTTCATAATACACACTTTTGAGTGCTAGTTGCGCCCCCGATCAGGTAGCCTAGAGGTTTAACGGCTTATTGCACGAGCTCAGTGCAATCGTGTCACCTACGAAAGTGGTATAATAATTTAGTTAGGGTTTTTCTCTTTACTTATTTTGCTCGGGGACGAGCAAAAGCTAGGTATGGGGGTGTGATTGGAGTTCATTTATGCATCATTTTATACCATCGTACCATACTTTTTGCTAATAAAATGGGATTTTTTTTGCTTCTCTCTCTTATTTTTTTAGGTCCAATATTTAATGGAGAAGAAGGCCCAATTCTTGGGAATTTTAAAAGAATTAAAGGAGTAATTTAGAAGCCCACAACAAGGAAGCCCAAATCTGGACTAATCCAAAGCATATTCTTCACCTTCTAGAAGCTCCAGCTGGGCACACGAGGCATAACAGAATGTCAGAAAAATCATTGGCGCAACGGCCAAGATTCTGCCGCGGAAATGCGGCCCTGGCCGCGGATCCGCAGCACTCCCTTGGCCGTTGATCAAGCGATTGATCCTACGGCTGATGTGGGATGGCATCTTCTCCTGAAGGCTATAAATAGACCCCTAGGGCCTCTGTAATCAAGGGAGGAGAGAATAGCATTCTTGTTTAGGAAATTGTTAGGATTTCTTTAAGTTTCTTTAGTCTTCTTGTGTAATTTTCATTTTCTCTTTTAGATCCAGAAAAGAGAGAGTGAGGGTGAGAGATCTCTGTAATTGAAGAAGGTGACAACTCAATACAAGGGCTCAAGCTTCCATTCCTCAAGTCTTTTCTTATTTTATTGCATTTACCTTCAAGTTCTTACTTTCTTGCATTTACTTTCTACCTTGTATTCTTGCTTGTTCTTCCTTCCTATGGCTAATAACTCACTAACATGACTAACTAACTTCTAACACTACTAACTACTAACTCTTGGGTGATTGCTAACTCATATGAATCATTGGATATTTTTATTTCTAGTCTTGTAATTTACAAGTCTTTTCATCCCCAATGAAGATGAGTTATGCTCAATTCTTAGTGAATGCTTTGTATCTCCTCCATATGATTCGTGTGTGCCTCACTTAGAGCCTTGTCTCTTGAACAAGTGCCTTGATGGAACATGAAGATGGATCACTTTAGTGTGCTAACATCTATTATATAAGTTTTACTTCATGCTAGCTTGATTATAGCTTTGATGGACTAATGAATATTACATTCTTGTTTAGCATACCTAAGTGTGATTACCTATGTTCCATTATTGAAAATCTATTTAAGGAGCCGATGATCCAAGGAGGCCACTAGCCAAGCCTAGATGAAACACATCCTCAATATGGGACAACATATCGATTTGACAAAGCAAGATGTACTATTGCCGATGAATCTACATGAGGCATGAATCACCCAACGAGATTAGTAAGTTAGTAGTGTAGAATGTTAGCTAGTCATGGCTTTCTCTTTATTGAATTCTAAAATCCTTTTCTAAAATGTTCTCTTTTTCCAACATAACCGAATTTCATTCCTTCTTTCATTCTATTTTCCTTTTCTTTAAAAACCTATACAAAGATTCTTCACTGTCCTTTTACTTTATTTTGTTTCTCAATTTTTAAACAAAGAGGAACCTTCGTTTTCCTTCTCAAAAATCTTAGCATAAAAACTTTGAACGCTTCCATCGCTAGCCCTTCCTGCGGATACGACCCGTTATAGCTTGTGCTACAAATGGTGATTCGAAGGAGTAAAGTAAATCTTCATATACATTCGGAGTTTTGATCATCAGCACACGGACATCAACGGTTTACTCCGAACCCTTGCTCAATTCAATTCCTCCTTTCGAACAATATGATCCACTACACATATATGAGGAAATATTTATGTTTTTGACAATAAATTCTAAAATAGTTTTGGTAAAACACATGTATATTTTGAAGCTTAAAAATCAAAACGGTAATTTTCTAAACAAAAATTCTTTTATGAAACACATATAAATCTTGTGTGTAAGTGTATATGAACTTGAGCAATCCACCAACTAATCTATCCTTTACATTTTATCTAAAAACAAATCTTGACACTTAGAAAAACCGACACAAGTCTTCTTGAAATCTTTTCTTGAAAATCTTCTTATTCTTTCTTGACTTGGTCCAAAACTTTAATCCAATGAGCTAGACTCCTCTTGAGTACTTGATGCAATCTTGATACACGAGCTCTGGAATCAACACGTGCTAGCTCCAAAACTTAACTTTAAATCCTTTGTTGAAGCTAAACACCTACTAAGATCTTGATCACACATCTGAGACTAATTAAACACAAGATCATTAGTACTATAGCTACATGAGTTAATCATCATCAAAATTAGAGTGATGGGCTTTGGGCAAATAATCTCCCCCTGTTTGATGATGACAAAACTCATGGAGTTATATATGCATGGATTAAAGTTAAGCTTCATAGAAGCTCCCCCTTAACTCATGCATAACAATAAACAATAAGATATTCAATGAAGTGCATAAAACTAAACAAACATATATGCATAAATAAGGAGATAAACATGCATAAACGCATCAAATACTTCTTCCCCTTTTTGTCAAAACAAAAGATATATATGCAGAAACATGTATATATCAAAACCCAAATCCTTCTTCCCCTTTTTGTATACAACAAGGGGATGAAAGAAACATGCATATATAAACTCACAAAATACCTCTCCCTTTTTTGTCAAATCATCAACAAAGGGGTAAAAACAATTAAACAATAAAGATATATATGCGGTATACATTCGTAAAGAGAGAGACGTGAAGTTAACTCCCCTGCATACACGCATTACATGAAGAAGGGATGACAAAGCCCTAACTCACATAAAACATAATATATAACGTATAAGTGGAGATGTGAAGCTCCCCCTACACACGTGTATCATATAAAGAAGAGATGTCAAGCTCCTCAATACAAGATACACTCAACATGAATCTATATATAGAAGAGATGTTAAGCTCCCCTTGTATATAGGCAATACACATCAAGAAATTGTGAATTTTCTTTAAAATAAAATGTTAAAATCCTTAAGTCAACAAAACAAATTTTGAGATACCATTAGTAGATTTTTGATACCAATTGGAATAAACAAAATTTTTGATACCAATTGAAATTGAAATCGGAAATTTTGATACCAAATTGAAATTGAAACATTGTAAAATTTGATACCAATTAAAAAGTAAAGAGTGAAGTATATTTTGATATCAATTAAAATTGAACCATATTGATACCAATTAACATTTAAAAATTAGTCAAGCTTAGTATAAACATAATTTGTACTTTAAACATGTAGGATATTATAAATCAAGCACAATCAAATCATATATATGTATGAAAAGAAAAATACCAATTGAAATTGATATTATTAAAAGTTGAAGCATACATATATATAAAGAAAACATGTATGAGTATACAAAGTAATATTCATAAAGAACATGTGTATAACTCATAACAATCCACCCTATTCATGCACATGTTTAAAAAGATTTTCAATTAGGCACACAAGACATGGTCGCCCAACCATCCGCCCTTAAAGGGTAGAAGTTTTCAAAAATATGATTTGAAGAAAGTTGTAAATTGAAAACACTACCAATGAAGAATAAGTAACTAGTTTAAAGTAATTTTGAAAAACTAGTTAAAGATCCTTCAAATATGAAAACAAATCATATGTATATCATGAAATATACTAAATACACAAGAGTAGACACTCGAAATCTATAAAGCTCAAAAATTCTCATGAAAATAATGTCATGAGTAAACAAATGAAGTGTGAGTACATAAGAATCTTGTGAATAGCATTTTCATGAATATAATCAATGAGGCTCAAAACATGAATTTTGTTTATCAAAAAAACATGAAAATCATAAAAATTATTTTTCATCAAATTTAAACAAACTTCAAGGTATATGTATGTTTTATCGAAACTATCAATATACATTCATATTCCAAACACAAAAGAGTCCATAATAGTATTTACATGAAGGCAAGTGACTCAAGAGTATACATGTAAATTTATTAGTTTTAGACAAAAAAATACATATACATGAAGCAAAACATGCACAAATAAGCAAGACAAGTATAAATGAAAGAATCATCAAACTAGATTATACATGTACATGTAATGAGTACAAATGAGCAATGAAGCATAAACGTATAAAAATCAGGTGTTGTTCACTACTTGTACAAGTATATACACAAGTTTTGACAAAAAATATATTTAAACAAGTATTCACCACATGAAGCACAAAACTCAAAAACATGCTAAAATTATTATCTATGTAAGAGCATGTAAACTAAATGGGAGTTTAGAGATAGTAACCAAACCATATGCACTATTCTCTAAGCTTCCAAAATATAGTGGTCCTCCCACCATACTTCCTTGATCAGCATCAATTTGTAGTGTCCATCAAGCCCATTCAACCACCACCAAGGCACCAATCCTCTCACGTCATGTGAGAGCCCACACCTACATCAAACACAAGTGGTAGGGATTTTGGTACCCATTTTCTTTTGAGTCACGGGGGTTAGCATTATTCAGAACCCAAACATTTTATTAGCAAAATTTATAGGATTTACCTTATCATAACAAAATTTTGCTAAATGGCCTTTGCGGTCGCAATGTGTACACTTGTACACTCTATCATGCACATGAGAATGAGTGTAATCATGATGTACAAAGTATGCAAATGTATGTCGTGGGTGATGTGCATGAACATGTGGAGCTTGTTTCTTTTGAAACAAGGTTTCCAATTAATTTGATTAAATGCACAATTGCTCAAAGTTGAGCTCAAACAATCTATTCTAATTTTTAAAAATTTAATCTCATTTTTATCAATGGTAGTAGCATGAAAAATATGGTCAACAATCTTTTTCTTTTAGAAACATTTTCCTTTTCTTTTGAAACAATTTTTATTTTCAAGGAGTTTGTTTTCTTCCAAAGCAATTTCTTTTTTTTTTCCACCAAAGTGATTTTATTTTTCAAGGATTTATTTCCTTCACAAATATCATTTAGCTTAGAGGACAAGAAAATATTCTCATTTTTCAAAAATTTGTTTTCTTTTGAAATGCATTCCAATTTATTTTGAAAAGAATCTTTTTCTTTTGAAATGGACTCATATTTATTTTTCAATCTTTTATGGCCCTTTTTGAGCAAATCATATTTTTCAAGAAGTTGTTGACAAAATGAAGAAAGATCATCATATGACATGTCAATATTCTCATCAAGCTTGGATTCAGAGTTTACCTCAAGGGGTTATCCCCTTGGACCATGTAGCACAAGTTGGAAGCATCACTTCCATCATTCGAGTCACTCCCCGCATAATATTGCTTTTGTTCGCCAAGGGAGACTATAGTGTTTCCATACTACAAAAGCCGAATCAAGATTAGTAACCCTAAATAAATATTCATCATTTAAGGTAGATCTTTAAGCATGTAGGACTTTTGCATTAGCCTCAATGTTTTTGCCATTTAAACAATATGAATCTTTAATGGTGGCAAAATAAACATGAATACTTAGAGCTTTGAGCTACATAGACATTTTAACTTTCCAAGTTTGGATGTTAAGAATTTCAAACATGGGAGGTGACATAAAATCCATGTGTGTGTGTACAAATATTGTGATTAGTTATAAATAAGGATCTTTAACTTAAGGTTGTTAGACCCAAATCAAGAGTACCAAGCTCTGATACCAATTAAAATCACCTAGAGGGGGGGTGAATAGGTGACTAGCTAATCTAATGATTCATTAATGTAGAATTAAAACTATTTAAGCAAACTAAAACTATTAGGCTAAACACACAAAGTATAACCTAAGAGTGTAGCCGAATTTCCGGTGAAGGGCTCTGGACAATCTCCTCAAGATTCCTCTAGATAAGAGTTGAGGTGCCGCTATAGCTTTCTTAGTTGAATACAAGTGTAAGAAAACAATCCCAAGCATATAACAATTAAGCACAATTTATCAAGCAAGTAATGAATATGAACAATAAAAGCATGCAAGATATAAACACAAGTGTGAGATAGAGAGAGCAATCGCAAACACGGGAGATTTGTTTCGAGGTTCGAGCACCCTTGCTCTACGTCCCTACCTTCAACACTATGAAAGATTTTCACTATAAACCGATCCCACCGGATAACTCGGTGCCGCAACACCTACAACAAGTTCATACTAGAATTCCTTGGACTCACTAGTCCCCTCACTTATTCCCGCAAGAAACAAACACACGCAAGCACACTAGCTTGCCGAGGCCGTACCTCTACACTGAGCTCCCACTAGAACTTGAAACAACGCGAACCCGCAACTCCGCCTCCTCAAATACAAGAATGAACACTTTGGTGATCTCAACACTTTGATCACCTAAAAACAATCTCACAACAACTCTCCTATAGGATTGATATAGCAATGGAAAGCTCAAGTATGTATGAGAAAAACTTAGATGGATTTGTGTGGTGAAAAACTCAAAGAATCTCTTTGAGAAACTCTTGATAAACTCTCCTTTTGATTTAAAATATTGGCTCTAAAACATGTGGAGAAAACCACTGAGATAGGGAGGAAAAACTAGCCCAAAAACTCTCTTGAAATCTTTTGGTAAACAGCCCAAGGGTCCCCAATATATAGGCCTCCAAAAATTAGCCGTTGGGGACAACTCAGCAGGAAAATCCTACTGTCGGTCGATTTCCCGGTGGACCGCCAACGGTCGGATTTCTAACCATTGGAAAACTCGGTCGACCGGCCGGTCGACCGAAAATTGGGCTAGACCTAGCGGTCGACCGCCCGATCGACCGGGACCATTAACAGAGAGCAGAAACTCTCTGTCGGTCGACCGCGCGATTGGATCGGCCCATGCTGTGCACGTTTGTGCACATCGGTCGACCGAAGCGGTCGACCAACTTTTGTATCGGTCGACCGTCCGGTCGACTGGCAGAAGGCTGGTCAGAACGTGTTATAGGGATAAAAACTCGGTCTTTTTACCTTCAATAAAATCCCATAAATTCTTATAAATTCTACAAAAATAAGCTTATTGATATACTTTGATATACAAACATGTTTGATTAAAAATCAAAACATATTACAAATATTTTGAACTATTTTTGTGATATAGAAATTTTGGCTGTAAACAAAATCCGTATTTTTCTAAATTGATTTTTCCAAAACTTCTCCAAATCCAAAAACAAGATATTTTAAACACTTTTAAAGCTTAGTGTATATGGATATGATCCACTACACATATATGAGGAAATATCTATGTTTTTGACAATAAGCTCTAAAATATTTTTGGTAAAACACATGTATACTTTGAAGCTTAAAAACCAAAACGGTATTTTTCTAAAACAAAAATTCTTTTATGAAAACACATATAAATCATGTGTGTGAGTGTATATGAACTTGAGCAATCCACCAACTAATCTATCCTTTACATTTTATCTAAAACAAATCTTAACACTTACAAAACTGACACAAGTCTTCTTGAAAATTTTCTCTTGAAATCTTCTTCTTCTTTCTTGACTTGGTCCAAAACTTTGATCCAATGAGCTAGACTCCTCTTGAGTACTTGATGCAATCTTGATGCGCGAGCTCTTGAATCAACACGTGCTAGCTCCAAAACTTGACTTTAAATCTTTTGTTGAAGCTAAACACCTACTAAGATTTGATCACATATCTGAGACTAATTAAACACAAGATCATTAGTATTATAACTACATGAGTTAATCATCATCAAAACTATAGTGATGGGCCTTTTGGCCAACAAAAACTTGGTGATCCAATGATCACAAACTCTCTCTTGGTGATCTCAAAGGATCACAAATAATTTTTCTCACAATACAAAGATCCCAAAGATAGATTTGAGATGATTGCTCAAGTATGTGAGAAAATAAAGTATTTGAAAATAAAACAAAAAAAATACTTGAGAAAAACTTCTTGATGGATATATAAAATGAAGAACAAAATAGAAATCCCAAAGACTTGATTTTCTTAGATTTTTCAAAATTTTGAAAACAAATAAAGATAGAGAATTTTGGCACAAAAACTCTTTTTGAAAACTTTGTTGAAAATACTTGAAAAGGTGGGAAAAATTGCTCTTGAAAATCTTAGTGAAAACAGGCCAAGGGAACCCACATTTATAGGATTCCCAAAATATAATCGTTGGGGTCCATAACAACCTCAGAATGGCCTGTCGTCGACTACTGATCGGCAAAAAGCAAGCACTAAAATAAGAGAAGGAAGTGTGGGTTGATGTTACTGCTTTTGCGATTCTTCCGTAGTAGCGAAGTGGCTATACGGGTCGTATCCACAAGGAGGGAGAGCGATGGAAGCTTGATGCGGCTTCAAAATTCAAGAAGAAAGAAAGTTCTTGTTTCCAAATAAAGAATTGAAAAGTGAAAACAAGTTGTTTTTAAGAATTGTTGGAAAAATGTTTTGGTGGTTTGTAAAAGTGGATTTTTTTTCTTAGTTGAAAAAAGCATGGCTAACTTTCTACTAAGTACTCCCACTAATTTCTAACTTTTGAAAGATATAGCCTCACGATGGATCATAGGCAAGCATAATCTTTATGCATAGGAACTATTCACGTGAAAATCGAGTGAAAGTTCTTCCTATAACTTTACTTTATACGGCAAAAACTCAGACATTCCCTTATCAAGATCCAATAGAAGGCGAGAATAAGGGAAGACACGAGTGCACTAATGGTATCGGTAAAGTTAAAAGAAAAAATCTCTAACTTACAACAACAAGTAAAGTAGACAACTCATAGATCATCAAAAAACCCATTAAGAATGAAATATAAGAAAGTAAATACTTGAATGTAAGTTAGAGTAGAACCCTCGTCTTAAGATGTCATAGCTCTCGTTTGCACAAGGCTTGTTTGACACTATTGACTCATGTGGGTTATCAATCAAGTGTTAGAAATTAGTGGGTTAGTAGTTAGTTAGCCATGCTAACGAAAAGTTAGTTAGCCATAAAAGTAAAAGAAACAACAAAGGAAAAGAAGTGGAGAGAGGGAGCTACACTACAAGAAAAAAAACAAAAGAAAAGTTAAAGAAAGGAAGTTACACTACAACAAAGTAAAAGAAAAGAAGTGAAGAAGAAGGAAGTTACGCTACAACAAGGAAGTAAAAGTAAATGGCAAAGACAAGTAAATGGAAAGAAGGAAGAGAAGTAGTACTTGTATTAGCTTGTCACCCTTCAAATACAACACTTACACACTCTCTCTCTTTCACTCTAATGGCTAAAACTAAAACTAGAAGAAGCAAACTAAAGCAATTACAATTCCTAGCAACAAACACAAATTACAACTCTATTCTCTGGATCTGCTTCAACTGAAGACCCCTGGGGGGTATTTATAGGCACCAGGGGAAAGGGGGCCACGTGGACAGCATGTGGCCCAAAGCGGAGGCGCGCGCGCGCCCAAAGGGCCGCGTTTCCGCGGCCCTACCAGGGCGGCGCGCGCCTGGCTTCGGGCAGCGCGCCGTCCCATCTGTCTTCTGACGCCATGATGTCTTGGATTCGTGATTTGATGCCCTAGACTGACAAAATCTTTACTCTAAAGTCAATGGCTACTTGGTAGGTCTTTAATCACCAATTAAATGGTGATTAAGGTCTTCTTCTTCATTTGCACACCATGGACCTAGGATCAAGCAAGCAAGGTTTTATTAGCAAAATTTTACATGAAATAAATATGAGAATCTGATGAAAATTATGCAAAATTAGAGACTAATCACACTCCCACGCTTATCTTTTTGCTCGTTCTGAGCAAAATAAAAATAAGAAAATTATTATACCACTTTCGCAGGTGACGGATTGCACTAAACATGTGCAACAAGCCTTTAAACCTCTAGGTTTTCCCTAGAGGAGGAGTGTTGTCTCCTGAGGGTTTTCAGCGGATTGCACCCACAAAATCCAGTAAGTAAAGAAAAGTAGTTAATTGTTAGAAAAAATTTTGTCATGAAAAAGAACTTTCAATCATCTAAGTAAAAATGACCGAAGGATGTAAGAATTAGGTTTAACCCTCATAAGTCCTCTTATACTTTAGCCTTCATAATAGAGGAAACTATGATTTTTCTTTAAATTTAGAAAGGATCTTGTACTTCAAACTCATTCTTTTATTTTACATTAGATAGATATGCATAATGTGTAAGTGTGATGTGCTTGGGATTTTTCAACTCAACTTTGAATATCATTTAATTTTATTAATATTTACTTATTATTCTTGGTTCCATTAGGCTTTCTACTTCACTTATGTAACACATATCAAACTGATGACTCCCAAACCAGATGGTCTTAGGGCACCAGGTGGAAAAACACCCTTCAGGTCAAATATGCAAGTGGAGTAGGCCACGAAATCAAGATTTATTTATACATTATTGTATATAAATTTTTTTTTTGGCGTGAGTAATCATGCTTCTTGAGGCACAATTATCCAGCTTTTTTTTTCTTTCAGAGTTGTGTCTCTAAATCTCAAGCATGTGTGTGTGCGTTATGCATATTCTACTAGGGCTAAATAAAAGGTATGCGTTATTTTCCTTATCCCTTCTAACTTTTTAGTCAAACCAATCTTTCTTGTTTATTTAGGCAAAAATAAAGATTCATTAATAAGGTTTCCGTAATTCCTACAATCTTTTGGTATTTTTATAAAGAGTATGAAATTTCTTTTTTTTTCTTTTCTTTTTTGAAAGAAAGAGAAAGAATAAAAGGAAAAGAAAAAGTGTTAGCACCCCCCCACACCTATCTAATGCATGGTCCTCAATGAATGCATATGGAAATGCAAATGCAATAAATAGGGGGAAGAAATGATGTCACCGTCTTCGTGGACTCGGGCCGGCCAAGTGCGAATAGGCTAAAGAAATGTCAAAAAGAATGTAGAAGGGGTATGCATATAAACAAATTTTTTTTGTTTTTTTTATTTATTTGTTGTGGTTAGGTGTATGATGGGGCAAAAAGAGTCAGCACACTATCATCCGGAGTCATAGGCTCAGTGGTCTAGAAGGGCTTCAGTCTTTGCCCATTCACTTTGCATTCCGTGTTGTTTTTAGGGTCTGCATTAAGCATAGCACCGTGTGGGAAAATAGTGCGCACAAAGAACGGTCCCGACCAACGAGTTTTCAGCTTTCCCGCGAAAAGATGAAGCCTAAAGTTATACAGCAGAACCCTATCTCCCGGGGCAAAGTTTTTTCGGGTTATGATCTGGTCATGAAAAAGTTTTGTTCTGCTTTTGGTGATTCGAGCATTCTCATAGGCTTCATTCTGTATCTCCTCTAATTCTGAAATCTGCAGTCTCCTTAGCTCACCGGCCTTACTCAAATCAAAATTGAGCTGCTTAATGGCCCAGAGGGCCCGGTGTTCTAACTCTACTGGCAGATGACAGACTTTTTTCAAACACGATTCTATAAGGAGACATCCCCAGAACTATCTTAAAAGCAGTGCGGTAAGCCCACAATGCATCATTGAGCTTAATCGACCAATCCTTTCAGTTTTGTTCGACAGTCTTTTCCAGAATGAGCTTGATCTGTCGGTTGGTGACTTCAACCTGCCCATTTGTCTGGGGATGATACAGAGTAGACAACTTGTGATTGATGGAATATTTTCGCATCAGAGCTTCAAAAACTCTGTTGCAGAAATGTGATCCATTATCACTAATTATCGCTCGAGGGGTGCCAAATCGGGAGAAGATGTTCTCTTTGAGAAATTTGACAACCACTTTGTTGTCATTCGTCTTAGTTGGCACAACTTCTACCCACTTAGAAACATAATCTACAACAACCAAAATGAACGTGTTACCGAAGGAATTGGGGAATGGCCCCATGAAGTCGATACCCCACACATCAAAAATTTCAACTTCAAGGATTGGGTTCAGGGGCATTATGTCTCTTCTAGAAACTTTCCCAATTTTCTGACAATTTGCGCATGACTTGAAAAAATGGTATGAGTCTTTGAACAAAGTGGGGCAGTTGATAGGTAGTAAAAAGTGCATATTTATCACCACATTCACTATCATATTTCCCTATTTATTCTTTTAATTATGCACTATTACTAATGTTTTATTATTTAATGTGTGCAGGCCTTGAGTAATTAAAAAATAAAGAAATAAAGCTTGAATGAAGCCCAAAAGCCCAAAAGCCCAAAAGCCCATGCAAAAATTGTAGTAATTTAGAAGTCTCTATATTATCTAACCTAATCTAAACTTGGATTTTAAATTCTTTATTTAAAATCTAAGGGAGGAAAAGGGAGGATAAGATAGAACTCCTAATTGCTAAAGAAGAGGAAAAGGATAATATTAGATGGACTTCTACTCAACCCTAGTTGCTTACAAGACAAGGCTAAAGATAAAGGAGAAGAGTTTAAAGATAAAAATTGTTTTAAAAAATTCGGATTCAGACTGTACAAGTTTTAGTATTCAGATCATAACGTTTGCTACAGATACTCAAAACCGATGATTTAAGATGCTCCAGAAAGAAGACTTGAAGTACTACAACTCTTATGTTGATCAAACGTTCCAATTTAGTCAGCAGAGAAGCCATATTCGGCGATCAACATGATAACAAGTTGCAGGACAGATTTGAACTTCTATGGATAAGTCAAAACAAGTTTGGAGATAAAAGAAGAATTCAAATTCAGAGATATTTTTCTCCTCTTATCTTTATACGCTTATTATCCTCTGGTTTCCTCCTATAAATGCCCCTGCATAGCAACAGAGGAAGGGCAGATCTCAGAAGGTCAAGGGCAGATCAAAAAAACGGGAGCTTAGGGTTTTTCTTTAGATTTTCTCTTTTCAAAATTCTTTAGTTTGTAACTTAGTTTTTTTTATGTAATTTTTACTTTTCTTTATGTAAATGAGAGGAGAAACGAGTTTCATGGAGGAAGGAGATCAAGCTTGTACTGAGGGTGACACCGGTGTAAGTAAGTCTTTTCTTTCATTGTTATTAGAATCGAATCAAAGTTTCTTTTTCTTCTTTATTCTTGTTTTCATTTACTCTCCTCTGATGTGTTTGTAATTCAAGTGAATTCGATAGCCTCGAGACTGCTTCGCCATTGCAAGTGCCCTTGATGGCCTATGGTGATGAATAACCATTCTTTATTAGTTTAGCTCGCCCTTTTATTCGTAGTGTAGATCGAGAATGGGGAAGATCCTATACGCCATGCTTGATTGCCTTCAAAGACAAGGTAAGTCGTCGCAATGGATCAAGGTATATGAGCACTGAAGAGGTAAGTAATTTTTAGGTTATCTTTCTTTTCTTTTATTCTTTAGTTTCAATATCACAAGCTCCAACCATCTTTATCACTCTTTTCAATTTCTTTGTATATAATCTATTTTTCATTTTTCCATCTTCTTAATCTACCATCTTCTTCCTAATTTAACTTTAACTCACATTTTCCTTTTTTCTTTAAAGAACTAAAGAAGAACTTTAACCATACTTTGTAACCTAAAAGAAAACTTACTAAAAAAGCTTCCATCGCTAGTCCCTCCTTGTGGATCACGACCCGCATAGCCACTTGCTATCGCGGTAGAATTGAGTAACTTGCACATCTCTATTTTAAAGTTTTGAAATTCTGTATTTTGTGTGCAGGTAAAATCTCAATCAAAATTTGGCGCCGTTGCCGGGGAGGGACGGTAAGTTAATCTCTTTAAAAGTTTACATTTTTAGTTAACTTTCTTCTTGTTTTTTTACAGATTTAACAACAAGGAATATCTGTTGCAGTGGACATATAAGTGGCCCTGGACTCTGCTCAAGAAAGCAGAGCCCAGAAGCCCTCAGATTTGCTACATTCCAGTGGCAAAACTGAGTGAACTACTAACCTGTATTTTTGCAGGTTGGCTGAATTGAAAATCTGAATTTCTGTAGCATTTATCTCCTTGTTTGACTCACTGTATCTATATTTCTAACACAGCAGTAAAAAGTTGATTGTAAATGCTAAAAATGATTTAGACTTTGTATTTAGGCACGTGTCTATTTCATTTCATTTTTTATTTACTATTGAAGAGTGCTGGAGCCAAGGTATGTGTGCATAACATTTAGTATAAGGTTCATTCTTGTATGAAATATTGCTTGAATGTTACTTTTTTTTCTATATACTTGTACACTGCACTAAATTGACTTAAGGGCTTGTCCTATAAATAAGATAAGGTGGGGAAGTCATTACCCTCCCTTAGCCCACAAACAATCTCCTCACTCACTAACCCAAGCCTAACTAAAAATGAGTAGACGTTGGCCCTAGGGACATCTCGGACTCAATTAGAAGATTATCCTAAGGGGGAAAGGTGTTGGAATTTGACTCCTGCCAAATCAGTGTCTAGGAAGGGGATTAAGGGCCGAAAGCCCGAAGGTTGGTGGTTACTTAATTAAGGAACGTCTTTGATGGATAACCTCCCACCAATCTTGCCCTGACCTGGCTGATTAGCTTGTGGTCAAAGTCCACATTATACCTCCCGTGGACAGTCTAACCAGTTAGGAGTCGTCTAGGTCATAGGTCTACCCTAACTTAGTTTAGAAATTTTTTTTCTTTGTTTGCTTATTTGTTTCTTTGTTTGTGTTTTATTGTGTGATATGGCTTATAACAACAATTTTTCCAATTTTAATGGTAATACATATTACACACCAACCTCTTTTTCGGATATTACCAACCGGCATATCATAACTTTAACCAACCTAGTGTGCCGGAGTGGTCTTATCCGAATGAATATAACCCACGCCCCCCATCTTATGAGCATAATTTCCACAACAATTTTAACTCTTCACAGAGTCCATGGGGATTCGCCTCCCCCGAGTCCAATTTTCAACCAACTTGTCCTCCTTATCCACCTTGTCCACAATATTTCCAAGATTCATACTCAGTTCCACCAGTTCAAATTAGAAAACCATCAATCTTGGAAATGATGGAAATGAGTATGCATGAGTCCGAGCAACAATCACAAAATAGAAAACCATCAATCTTGAAAATGATGTTGTGTGAGTCCAAGCAACAATCACAGAATCTGACGGACTCACAATTTCACCACGATTGTCACAACAACACTTCATCTTTTCAAGTCCAATCACAACAAAACGATGAACCAATCGACTATGAAAAGATGCTTGAAGCCATGACTCAGGCTAGAATCGCTCGTGATCATGGCATAGATATGATGGTTCAAACTTTACGTTCTCACCGTTTGACCATTTCTGATGCACTAACCATTCTGTTAGAGCCGAAGAGTCACGATGCTTTGGAAAACAAGATTCTATTTCAGTACAATCATTTGAACTTGCCCAAACTCCAATTTTTGAAAATGACAATGACAGTTTGGCAAGTTATTCATTTCCTGAAATAGAAGTTGAGAATGACTATGATCCTGACCCTAAACTTGGTTATTCAATTCTACTTCCTGATTCAATACTTTTGAAAGTCCCATTGACAAATTGGTCAGTTCTCATTTTTATGATATTGAACTCAATGAGATATGTGACCTAGATTCTCAAATTTGTGATCCAGTTCAAATTCTCGAATCAATATTGACCCCTGTTTTGCTACCCGATTTGAGTAATATTTTAGAGTCAGTTTTGATTCCCACACCTGTCATTCTTGAACTTGAATCACCAATATTAAGTCACATTCCATTGTGAGAAAATGATTGTGGACTTGAGTTTCAACTTCTTGATTTGGACCCACTTCTTGAACCAAGCTCGACTCCTGAACCTTTACTTGACTTAAGTCACTTTCCTGAGTCGGTATTAGTTCCCGTACTTCCTCAGTCCAAGTCAATCATTCTATCTTTTGACACTCCATTTTGGGACAAGGCGGTTGACAAAATTGACTCTGAAAATAATTATGAAATTTGGAAATTAGATTGGGTGGAATTTTAATAAAAAATGTTCATACATACATCATTTTAGTGGGTTATACAAGAGAGATTTCTGGTGGGTTCCTCCGAACTCCACAAAAATTTGATTGGGCCGCATTTCGTGTACCAATTAGACCACAACCGGAACCACCACCTTAAGGTAATATTTTCCTTCCCTTTCTTCTTTTTCATGCATAAATGCATTCATTCATACATTGAGGACAATGCATGAGATAGGTGTGGGGGAGGATTTACTAACATACTAACATAGTTAGATACTAACAAAAAAAAAACTAAAAAAAATTTTGAAAAAATATTTAAAAAAAAAAGAGGACAATATTTTGACTTATCTTTTGAAAGAAATCTAAGTTAGTCTTAAGAATTAGGAAAATCATGATTAGGATTTCTAAAAACTTGGTCAAAATAAATAAATTGTTGAATTTTTAGGTATAGGAGGAAAAATTAAATAAGTAATTAGTCTTGATTTTTACCTTAATGAAATATGCATACCTTGTACACTACATCTAGGATTCTAAGACAAAGACTCTTGTGCCTCATAAAAAAAATATAATAATAAAAAAATAAAAAAACAAAAAAAATTCACTAATTAAGCTGGATACATGTGCCTCAAGAAGTATAAGTATTCACGCCTAAAGGTGATTTTATAAATAAAGTCCTTAGTTTTGTGGCCTAGTTCACTCGAGTCCTTAAGTCCGTGGGGTGTTTTCTCACCCGGTGCCCTAAAGTCGACCAGTTTGGGAGCCACCGACTTTAGGTTCGCTACATGGGTGGATTAGAAAGCCTAAGAAAACTAGGAAATATTATTTATATATGTACTAACACATCTAATAGTCAATTAGTTTGGTATGAGGGCCTCAAGAAGCCTTGATACTTACACAAAAGAAAATTAGATGAGTTATACATATTAAAAAAAAAAGAAGAAGAGAAAATAATAAAAAGGCATGAGAGTCCAAGTTAAAGAATTCATAGTAAAGATTCAGAAGGATGCATATGACTTAGGGTAACGAAAGAGAGTATATAAAAATTCAATTTTAATCCTTATCTAAAATTGATAACAAATTGTTGTATAAAGACTAAGTTCAAGAATGAATAAAAATGATAATCCTAAAACTTATAGATTACTTAGTTTCTTTAATTATATTTTAAATATTTCTTTCCTTTTCAAAATAATATAAATAAATAATTAAATCTCTAACATTTTCCTTTTATGGATTTTGTGGGTGTAATCTGCTGAAAATCCTCACGAGACAACACTCGTCCTCTAGGGTAACCTAGAGGTTTAACAGTTTGTTGCACGTGCTAAGTGCAATCGTGATTCCTACGAAAGTGAGTTAGGATAGATTAATTTTTCTTTTTTTTCTCTTTCTTTATGATTTTTACTCGAGGACGAGCAAAAAGATAAGTGTGGGGGTGTGTTATGTAGTAAAAAGTGCATATTTATCACCACATTCACTATCATATTTCCCTATTTATTCTTTTAATTATGCACTATTACTAATGTTTTATTATTTAATGTGTGCAGGCCTTGAGTAATTAAAAAATAAAGAAATAAAGCCTGAATGAAGCCCAAAAGCCCAAAAGACCAGAAAGCCCATCCAAAATTGTAGTAATTTAGAAGTCTCTTGATTAATCTACAATTCTGCATTATTATGTCGCATTCTCTCACCGATTTATGAATAAATTGTCGTCTATCGTGTTTTGGTCTTAATTGCAGGTAGATCCAAAGTCTAAGGGCAAAGATGGAATAAGAGCCTAATTCATCCCAATTTATGGTAATTAATCCCGCATTACTTGGAGGCCAAGCAAAGGATTATCTAGAAGATTCATTGAACCTAGCCTCTTGCGCACATCAGACGAATCTGCGGACGGAATTACCAGAAATCGAATATACCTTGACAATCCACGAAGCCAGAGGGACCCACTGACAAAAACCAGGGAGCTATCTCCCTGGTATTGCCGCGGAAACGCGGCAATAGCCGCGTTTCCGCGGCAAAGGAGTGGAGCCACGCGTCATTTTTTGACGCGTGGCCCCGTCTCGTCTTCTGGAAGCGTCTTTCGCCTATAAATAGTCCTGCATAGGGCCAGAGCGCAAGCAGTTTTAGTTTTTTAGGAGTAGGTGCAGATTTTAGGAGTAGTGTATGTGTGTGTTCTTCATTTCTTGTATTTTCTTTTCTTTTTAGATCATTGTAGTAGGGCTGAGTGATTTCTATAGAGAGAGCAAGGGATTGATGTAATAGAGAGTGACACTCTATGTAAAGATGCCTCCTTTCTCTTCCAATGTAATCTCCTTCACCTTCTACATGATTTCTTGCTAGTTTTTCTTCTCATGGCAATCTAACTACTAACCACTAACCATCTAACCACTTACTTGATAATCCACATGAATCGGGTTGCCTCTATAAGGCCTTGTTCTTGCAAGAGCCATTGATGGCCAAAGATGATGGGTTCTAACATCTAACTTGCTAACTTGCTAACCAAGCTAACTCTCTTTTATTTCATGCTCTTTTATTTCATGCTAGTAGTGTAATGAGTGATGCTTGTATTAGCTTGTTCTTGATGCAATGTTTTGAATGTGATGAACCATCCATGAGCCATGCTTTGTACCGTCTCTTGGAGCCAAGGATTGTGATGGCCGAGGATCAAAATGTGAGGCAACTATCTCGAAGAGGTTAGCATGGTTAGTGGAGCATTTAGTAGTTAGTAGCCATGAGTTTTCTTTTGTTTTGTTTTAGAAACAATTTCCAAGCTTCTTTTACTATTTGTCTATCGATGTTTTTACCATCCTCTTAGTTTACCTTTGTTCCATCTTCTTGGTTTTTACATCGACGTTTTCATCGCTCTCCTCACCTACCACATTCTGGATTTCATTTTCTTTTCTTTTTCATTCTTTTTCATTCTTTCAACAAAGAAGAAGTGTTAACAACTGACGTGAATAGAGACTGTCAATGCTTCTATCGCCTCCCTTCCCTGTGGATTCGACCCGTTAAGCCAATGCTATAACGGAAGTATCGAGGGTACATTAGCACATTCGAGCTTTTCATCGATTTTACATAAAACACATTTTTGAGTGCTAGTTCCGCCCACGATCAAATTTTTAGCGCCGTTGCCGGGGAAGGGAATGGTTTTGTTTTCACGTTTTTGTTAACATTTGTCTTCTCTGTTTTGGTGTGCAGGGCAATATTTGCAGGTGCTTAACATTGCAGTACATAAACTAGCTTTGCCTTTCCCTGCTCTTGAAAGCAGGGCCCCAGATTCTAAAGACAAGCCGCGGAACCGCGACATTTGCCGCGAAACCGCGGCAATTTTGTGAACATTGTAAATTTTGTTGTTCTGGGATGTGTGAATTGTAATAGCTAGTGGATTTGTGCTGCTATCTTTCTTGCTTTGATTGCCTACACACCATAATAAATAAAAGAACTAAAATACGGTATTTGGACACTTTTAAAACGGTTTAGACATTTGCATTTAGGCACGTGTCAATTCAATTCCAATATACTGTATTTTGTTCTGTTGTTGTGATCTGGATGGAGATGTACATATGGCATTGCATATAGCATAGGACAAACACGTGGGTGATTTATCGCTTTGTGTTATATTCTTGTCTATATTGCACACTTGCACAAATTGAACTTAAGGGCAAAACCCATACAAGATAAGGTGGGGGATTTCATTACCCTTCCTTAGCCCAAAAATCATCTCCCCACTCACACAACCCAAGCCCTAATAAAATTTGAATAGACGTTGGCCACTAGGGACATCTCGCCTAGGTCTAGGTCAACCCTCTTATTGGCTTGGTTTTGCTTTTTCTTTTCTTTTTGTTTGTTGTTTGATTTTTCTTTTTGTTTGTGATTGTTTGTGAAATGGCATTCAATAATAACAATTCTTTCAATCCGAATATGAATCCATATTTCACACCAACCCCATTTGATTCGGATAATTCCAACCGGCGTTTTACAATATGCACCAACCAAGTACACCGGGTTGGCCTTATCCGAATCAATACAACCCATACCCACATTCTTATGACTATAATTTCCAAAATAATTTCAACTCGTCACAGAGTCAATGGGGATTCACTTCCCCCGAGTTTAATTATCAACCTCCTTGTCTCCATGTCCACCTTGTCCATCATATTCACCTTGTCCACAATATTCATTTCCCGAGTTCACTTCCTACACTCCTTTTTCTGGACCTCCCATTAAAGAAAAATCTGAGTTCCAAAAGAGGATAGAACCCAATATACAAGAGAATGAGCAACAACTTCAAGAAATATTGGCTTCTCTAAAATATATTCAAGAGTCTTGCTCAGTTCCACCTCCTTATAATGAACAACCATTTGCCTTGGAAACGAGTAAAGAACTCTTGTGTGAGTCCAAGCTTCAATCTCCACACATTTTTGACTCACATTCTTCACAAAATTTCCAAAACCAAGATTCTTATACTCCCATTCTAGAGCAACCACTTGGAGATACATCAAGTCTAGAAAAGAGTATAGAAATCTTGGAGGAGTCTATGTTACAATATCAAAAACACATGCCGAGTCTATCAATAAGGTGGAAGAACAATTGAGTCAATTGGTTAACATTTTTAGGAATGAGGAAACTCTATCTTATCAACCTTTGACCAATTCAACTATGCCAAACTCTATTTATATGACCCAAGACTCTTGTCATTTTGGAAATCAAGATTCAATTTCAGCACACCCACCTGAACTTGTCCAAACTTTAAATCCCATTGACATTTTGGCAAGTTATCCTTTTCCTGAAATTAAACTTGAGCATGAATATGATCATGAACCTCAAATTAGTGATTCAATTCTACTTCCTGATTCAATTATGACTCCGGTATCTTCACCTGATTTCAATCCTTTTCCGAGTCAATATTGGATCCTGTGCCAGTCCATTGTGAAATTGAATCACCAATCATTCATGATGATCATATTGAACTTGACCAATTTCATACTTTTGAAAGTCCCATTGATAAATTGGCAAGTTCTCATTTTTGTGGAATTGAACTGAATGAGGAATGTGACTTTGATCCTCCAATTTGTGATCTTGTTCAAATTCCTGAATCATTATTGACTCCTGTGTTGTTACCCAATTTGAGCAACACTTTAGAGTCAGTTTTGATTCCCATACCTGTCATTCCTGAACTTGAATCACCACTCATAGAAAGTCACACTCCATCATGGGGAAATGAATGTGGACCTGAGCTTCATCTTCTTGATTTGGACCCACTTCCTGAACCAATCTCGACTCTCGAACCTCTACTTGACTTAAGTCTTTTTTCTGAGTCGATATTAGTTCCTATGCTTCCTGAGTCCAAATCAATCATTCCATTCTGGGACAAGGGCTTTGAAAAATTTGACTCTGAAATTATTTTGCAAATTTGGAAATTAGATGGGGTAAAATTTTTAATAAAAATCATGCATATATACATCTTTTTAGTGGGTTGTATCATGGAGGTCTCTGGTGGGTTCCTCTGGACTCCACGCAAGAATGATTGGGTCGCATTTCGTGGACCAATTAGACCGCCACCGGAACCACCACCTTGAGGTGATTTTTCCTTCCCTCTCTATTTATTTCATGCATACATACATCACGATGCATTGGGGACAATGCATGAGATAAGTGTGGGGGAGGGTTTACTAACATAGAGTTTTTAGATTTTCTTTCTTTTACACTTCTTTTAGGATACTTTTAGAAATCTTCCCTTTTGTATAGGAATTTTCTCTTTCTTTAAAAACTTTTTGAAACAAGAGAAAAAGTTTTAATCTATTTTTAAGAAATTAAGATGATCTTAGAAATTAAGAAAGCCTTAATTATGACATCTTAAACCTAGTCGAAATAATGGATCTTGTTTAAAATTATAGGCTAAGTAAGATAAATTGGGGAGATAATTTTATCTTGAATTTTTTGCCATAGATAGTATGCACTTCACACTTACATAATTTTTGGGATGGAAACAAAGACCTAAAATGCCATAAAGCAAAAAAAAAAAAAATCATCACTTATTAAGCTGGAAAATTATGCCTCAAGAAGCATGATTATTCACGCCTAACGGTGGTAAAAAAGAAGCAAATAATCCCCCTTAGTTTTGTGGCCTTGTTTACTCGAGTCCTTAAACCCGAGGGATATTTTCTCATCTGGTGCCCTAAAACCGTCTGGTCTGGGAGTCATCGGTTATAGGCTCAATACATGGGTGAACTAGAAAGCCTAATAAAACTAAGGGAAGAAAAAAAGAAAAATAAATAAATAATATATATAAATAAATGGCTTGATGGTTAGAGTTGAAATCCCAGAAATCTTCACTATCACAAAGTGCATATTGTCTAGGTTTTATGAAAGATAAAATATTCAATCCAATTTTGAATTCTTACCTTAATTGAAGACAAGATCTTGCATAGAGACTAAGTTTAAGGAAGAATGATTTTTGGTGGACTTATGACCTTAGATCACTTATATTTTTGCAAAAATAGTTCGAAAACATGTCTCTCTTTCAAAATGCGTTTTCAAAATACTAACATTTGTCTTCTTTCTTTATGGATTTTGTGGGTGCAATCCGCTGAAAACCCTCAGGAGACAACACTCCTCCTCTAGGGTAACCTAGAGGTTTAACGGCTTGTTACACATGCTCAGTGCAATCGCGTCACCTGCGAAAGTGGTATAATAACATTCGTAGTATAGTTTTTCTTTTCTTGTTTTGCTCGGGACGAGCAAAAGAATAAGTGTGAGGGTGTGATTAATCTACAATTCTGCATTATTATGTCGCATTCTCTCACCGATTTATGAATAAATTATCGTCTAAATCGTGTTTTGGTCTTAATTGCAGGTAGATCCAAAGTCCAAGGGCAAAGATGGAATAAGAGCCTAATTCATCCCAATTTATGGTAATTAATCCCGCATTACTTGGAGGCCAAGCAAAGGATTATCTAGAAGATTCATTGAACCTAGCCTCTTGCGCACATCAGACGAATCTGCGGACGGAATTACCAGAAACCGAATATACCCTGACAATCCACGAAGCCAGAGGGACCCACTGACAAAAACCAGGGAGCTATCTCCCTGGTATTGTCGCGGAAATGCGGCAATAGCCGCGTTTTCGCGGCAAAGGAGTGGAGCCACGCGTCGATTTTTGACGCGTGGCCCCGTCTCGTCTTCTAGAAGCGTCTTTCGCCTATAAATAGTCTGCATAGGGCCAGAACGCAAGCAATTTAAGGTTTTTAGGAGTAGGTGCAGATTTTAGGAGTAGTGTAGGTGAGTGTTCTTCATTTCTTGTATTTTCTTTTCTTTTTAGATCATTGTAGTAGGGCTGAGTGATTTCTAGAGAGAGAAAGCAAGGGATTGATGTAATAGAGAGTGACACTCTATGTAAAGATGCCTCCTTTCTCTTCCAATGTAATCTCCTTCACCTTCTACATGATTTCTTGCTAGTTTTTCTTCTCATGGCAATCTAACTACTAACCACTAACCATCTAACCACTTACTTGATAATCCACATGAATCGGGTTGCCTCTACAAGGCCTTGTTCTTGCAAGAGCCATTGATGGCCAAAGATGATGGGTTCTAACATCTAACTTGCTAACTTGCTAACTTGCTAACCAAGCTAACTCTCTTTTATTTCATGCTCTTTTATTTCATACTAGTAGTGTAATGAGTGATACTTGTATTAGCTTGTTCTTGATGCAATGTTTTGAATGTGATGAACCATCCATGAGCCATGCTTTGTACCGTCTCTTGGAGCCAAGGATTGTGATGGCCGAGGATCAAAATGTGAGGCAACTATCTCGAAGAGGTTAGCATGGTTAGTGGAGTATTTAGTAGTTAGTAGCCATGAGTTTTCTTTTCTTTTGTTTTAGAAACAATTTCCAAGCTTCTTTTACTATTTGTCTATCGATGTTTTCACCATCCTCTTAGTTTACCTTTGTTCCATCTTCTTGGTTTTACATCGACGTTTTCATCGCTCTCCTCACCTACCACATTCTGGATTTCATTTTCTTTTCTTTTTCATTCTTTTTCATTCTTTCAACAAAGAAGAAGTGTTAACAACTGACGTGAATAGAGACTGTCAATGCTTCTATCGCCTCCCTTCCCTGTGGATTCGACCCGTTAAGCCAATGCTATAACGGAAGTATCGAGGGTACATTAGCACATTCGAGCTTTTCATCGATTTTACATAAAACACATTTTTGAGTGCTAGTTCCGCCCACGATCATCTCTATATTATCTAACCTAATCTAAACTTGGATTTTAAATTCTTTATTTAAAATCTAAGGGAGGAAAAGGGAGGATAAGATAGAACTCCTAATTGCTAAAAGAAGAGGAAAAGGATAAGATGAGATGGACTTCTACTCAACCCTAGTTGCTTGCAAGACAAGGCTAAAGATAAAAGGAGATGAGTTTAAAGATAAAAATTGTTTCAAAAAAATCGGATTCAGACTGTACACGTTTTAGTATTCAGATCATAACTTTTGCTACAGATATTCAAATCTGATGATTCAAGATGCTTCAAAAAGAAGACGTGAAGGACTACAATTTGTATGTTGATCAAACTTTCCAATTCAGTTAGAAGATAAGCCATATTCGGTGATTAACATGATAACAAGTTGCAGGACAGATTTGAACTTCTATGAATAAGTCAAAACAAGTTTGGAGATAAAAGAAGAATTCAAATTCAGAGATATTTTGCTCCTCTTATCTTTATACGCTTCTTATCCTCTAATTTTCTCCTATAAATACCCCTGCATAGCAACAGAGGAAGGGCAGATCTCAGAAGGTCAAGGGCAGATCAAAAAAATGGGAGCTTAGGGTTTTTCTTTAGATTTTCTCTTTTAAAAAATTCTTTAGTTTGTAACTTAGTTTTTTTATGTAATTTTTACTTTTCTTTAGTAACTGAGAGGAGAAACGAGTTTCATGGAGGAAGGAGATCAAGCTTGTACTGAGGGTGACACCGGTGTAAGTAAGTCTTTTCTTTCATTGATATTAGAATCGAATCAAAGTTTCTTTTTCTTCTTTATTCTTGTTTTCGTTTACTCTCCTCTGATGTGTTTGTAATCCAAGAGAATTCGATAGCCTCGAGACTGCTTCGCCATTGCAAGTGCCCTGATGGCCTATGGTGATGAATAACCATTCTTTGTTAGTTTAGCTCGCCCTTTTATTCGTAGTGTATATCGAGAATGGGGAAGATCCTATACGCCATGCTTGATTACCTTCAAAGACAAGGTAAGTCGTCGCAATGGATCCAAGGTATATGAGCACTGAAGAGATAAGTAATTTTTAGGTTATCTTTCTTTTCTTTTATTCTTTAGTTTCAATATCACAAGCTCCAGCCATCTTTATCACTCTTTTCAATTTCTTTGTATATAATCTATTTTTCATTTTTCCATCTTCTTAATCAACCATCTTCTTCCTAATTTAACTTTAACTCACATTTTCCTTTTTTCTTTTAAAGAACTAAAGAAGAACTTTAACCATACTTTGTAGCCTAAAAGAAAACTTACTAAAAAAGCTTCCATCGCTAGTCCCTCCTTGTGGATCACGACCCGCATAGCCACTTGCTATCGCGGTAGAATTGAGTAACTTGCACATCTCTATTTTAAAGTTTTAAAATTCTGTATTTTGTGTGCAGGTAAAATCTCAATCAGCAGTAGAATCCACTTTGTAGAACCTTCTCTGCAGTCTTGCGGGGACCGAAGTGTCCTCCGCATGCAAGGTCATGGCAAAAGCTGAGCACACTCCTCTGTTCCTCCTCTGGTATGCATCGTCTAATAATTTGGTTGGGACAATGCTTAAAAAGATACGATTCTTCCCAGAAGAAGTACCGTACTTGGACAAAGAAGCGGTATTGGTCTTGCTTTGTCCAGTCAGCGGGTAATTATCCCGGGCCAGGTAATTAACAATGTCCGCATACTAGGGTTCCTTAAGAATGGCTAGGATGTGCTTGTCTGGGAAATCCTCGTTGATCGGAGCTTGGATGGTTGGTGCATTCGGAATTCGTGAGAGATGATCAGTGACCACATTTTCTATACCTCGTTTATCCCGAATTTCTAAGTCAAATTCTTGAAGCAAAAGGATCCACCGAATCAGTCGGGTTTTTGCTTCCTTCTTGGTCATGAGGTATTTCAGAGCTGAGTGATCCGTAAAAGTCACCGTCTTCGAACCTAACAAGTAGGGCCGAAACTTTCTAACGCAAAGACAACGGCCAAGAATTCCTTCTCAGTCATTGTGTAATTCTGTTGGGCGTCATTCAAGGTCCTACTCGAATAGTAAATCATGTGCTGCCTATTATCGATGCGCTATCCTAGAACAGCGCCAATAGCAAAATCAGATGCATCACACATGATTTCAAATGGCTGGGCCCAGTTAGGAGCAGAAATAATAGGCGCAGAAATAAGTTCTTGCTTAAGCTTCCCCCATGACTTGAAACATTCATCGTTGAAATCAAAGGGCACGTCCTTAGCGAGCAGGTTGGTTAAGAGCCTCGCGATTTTGTGATTAGGACTTTAGCAAAATCACGAGGCCCTTAACCAACCTGCTCGCTAAGGACGTGCCCTTTGATTTCAACGATGAATGTTTCAAGTCATGGGGGAAGCTTAAGCAAGAACTTATTTCTGTGCCAATTATTTCTGCTCCTAATTGGGCCCAGCCATTTGAAATCATGTGTGATGCATCTGATTTTGTTATTGGCGATGTTCTCGGATAGCGCATCGATAATAGGCAGCACGTGAATTACTATTCGAGTAGGACCTTGAATGACGCCCAACAGAATTATACAACGATTGAGAAGGAATTCTTGGCCGTTTTCTTTGCGTTAGAAAAGTTTCGTCCCAACTTGTTAGGTTCGAAGACGGTGATTTTTACGGATCACTCGGCTCTGAGATACCTCATGACCAAGAAGGAAGCAAAAGCCTGACTTATTCGGTGGATCCTTTTGCTTCAAGAATTTGACTTAGAAATCTGGGATAAACGAGGTATAGAAAATGTGGTCGCTGATCATCTCTCATGAACTCCGAATGCACAAACCATCCAAGCTCCGATCAATGAGGATTTCCCAGACGAGCACATCCTAGCCATTCTTAAGGAACCCTGGTATGCGGACATTGTTAATTACCTGGCCACGGGACAATTACCCGCTGACTGGATAAAGCAAGACCAATACCGCTTCTTTGCCCAAGTACGGTACTTCTTCTGGGAAGAACCGTATCTTTTTAAATATTGTCCCGACCAAATTATTAGACGATGCATACCAGAGGAGGAACAGAGGAGTGTGCTCAGCTTTTGCCATGACCTTGCATGTGGAGGACACTTCGGTCCCTGCAAGACTACAGAGAAGGTTCTACAAAGCGGGTTCTACTGGCCCACTTTGTTCAAAGACTCATATCATTTTTGTAATTCATGCGCAAATTGTCAGAAAGGAAAAATTTCAAGAAGAGACATGATGCCCCTGAACCCGATCCTTGAAGTTGAAAATTTTGATGTTTGGGGTATCGATTTCATGGGGCCATTCCCCAATTCCTTCGGCAACCAGTTCATTTTGGTTGCTGTAGATTATGTCTCTAAGTGGGTAGAAGCAGTGTCGACTAAGACGAATGATAACAAAGTGGTTGTTAAATTTCTCAAAGAGAACATCTTCTCCCGATTTGGCACCCATAGAGCGATAATTAGTGATAATGGATCGCATTTCTGCAACAGAGTTTTTGAAGCTCTGATGCGAAAATATTCCATCAATCACAAGTTATCTACTCCGTATCATCCCCAGACAAATGGGCAGGTCGAAGTCACCAACCGACAGATCAAGCTCATTCCGGAAAAGACTGTCGGACAAAACCAAAAGGATTGGTCGGTTAAGCTCAATGATGTATTGTGGACTTACCGCACTGCTTTTAAGACAGTTTTGGGGATGTCTCCTTATAAAATCGTGTTTGGCAAAGCCTGTCATCTGCCAATAGAGTTAGAACACCAGGCCCTCTGGGCCATTAAGCAGCTCAATTTTGATTTGAGTAAGGCCGGTGAGCTAAGGAGACTGCAGATTTCAGAATTAGAGGAGACACAGAATGAAGCCTATGAGAATGCTCGAATCACCAAAAGCAGAACAAAACTTTTTCATGACGAGATCATAACCCGGAAAAACTTTGCCCCGGGAGATAAGGTTCTGCTGTATAACTCTAGGCTTCATATTTTCGTGGGAAAGCTGAAAACTCGTTGGTCGGGACCGTTCATTGTGCGCACTGTTTTCTCACACGGTGCTGTGCTTATTGCAGACCCTAAAACAACACGGAATTCAAATTGAATGGGCAAAGACTAAAGCCTTTCTTGACCACTGAGCCTATGACTCCGGATGATAGTGTGCTGACTCTTTTTGCCCCGTCATACACCTAACCACAACAAATAAAAAAAAATTGTTTATATGCTTACCCCTTCTACATTCTTTTTGACATTTCTTTAGCCTATTCGCACTTGGCCGGCCCGAGTTCACGAAGACGGTGACATCATTTCTTCCCCCTATTTCTTGCATTTGCATTTCCATATGCATTCATTTAGGACAATGCACTAGATAGGTGAGGGGGGGTGCTAACACTTTTTCTTTTTCCTTTTATTCTTTCTTTTTCTTTCAAAAAAAGAAAAGAAAAATCTCCAGAATGAAAAGAAATTTCATACTCTTTATAAAAATACCAAAAGATTGTAGGAATTATGGGAACCTTATTAATGAATCTTTATTTTTGCCTAATTAAACAAGAAAGATTGGTTTGACTAAAAAGTTAGAAGGGATAAGGAAAATAACTCATACCTTTTATTTTAGCCTTAGTAGAATATGTATAACCCACACACACATGCTTGGGATTTAGAGACACAACTCTTGAAAAAAAAGGCTGGATAATTGTGCCTCAAGAAGTATGATTACTCACGCCAAAAAAAAAAAATTCTATATACAATAATGTATAAATAAATCTTGATTTCGTGGCCTACTCCACTTGCATATTTGACCTGAAGGGTGTTTTTCCACCTGGTGCCCTAAGACCATCTGGTTTGGGAGTCATTGGTTTGATATGTGTTACATAAGTGAAGTAGAAAGCCTAATGGAACCAAGAATAATAAGTAAATATTAATAAAATTAAATGATATTCAAAGTTGAGTTGAAAAATCCCAAGCACATCACACTTACACATTATGCATATCTATCTAAAGCAAAATAAAAGAATGAGTTAGAAGTACAAGATCCTTTCTAAATTTAAAGAAAAACCATAATTTCTTCTTTGATGAAGGCTAAAATATAAGAGGACTTATGAGGGTTAAACCTAATTCTTATATCATTCGGTCATTTTTACTTAGATGATTGAAAGTTCTTTTTCATGAAAAAAAAATTCTTTCTAACAACTAACTTATTTTCTTTACTTACTGGATTTTGTGGGTGCAATCCGCTGAAAACGCTCAGGAGACAATACTCCTCCTCTAGGGAAAACCTAGAGGTTTAAAGGCTTGTTGCACATGCTCAGTGAAATCGCGTCACCTGCGAAAGTGGTACAATAATTTTCTTATTTTTGTTTTGCTCGAGACGAGCAAAAAAGATAAGTGTGGGGGTGTGATTAGTCTCTAATTTTGCATAATTTTCATCACATTCTCATATTTATTTCATGTAAAATTTTGCTAATGAAACCTTGCTCGCTTGATCCTAGGTCCATAGTGTGCGAATGAAGAAGAAGACCTAAATCACCATTTAATTGGTAATTAAAAGCCTACCAAGTAGCAATTGACTTTATAGTGAAGATTTTATCAGCCTAGGGCATCAAATCGCAAATCCAGAAGATCAAAGCGTCGAAGACATACTGGACGACGCGCTACCCGAAGCCAGGCGCGCGCGACCGCGTTTTCGCAGCCCTTTGGGCGCGCGCGCGCCTGTGCTTCGGGCCACGGGTCACCCACGTGGCCCCCTTCCCCCAGGTGCCTATAAATACCCCCTAGGGGTCTTCAGTTGAAGCAGATCCAGAGAATAGAGTTGTAATTTATGTTTTGTTGCTAGGAATTGTAGTTGCTTTAGTTTGCTTCTTCTAGTTTTAATTTTAGCCATTAGAGTGAAAGAGAGAGAGTGTGTAAGTGTTGTATTTGAAGGGTGACAAGCTAATACAAGTACTACTTCTCTTCCTTCTTTCCATTTACTTCTCTTTGTCATTTACTTTTACTTCCTTGTTGTAGTGTAACTTCCTTCTTCTTCACTTCTTTTCTTTTACTTTGTTGTAGTGTAACTTCCTTTCTTTAACTTTTCTTTTCTTTTGTTTTCTTATAGTGTAACTCCATCTCTCCACTTCTTTTCCTTTGTTGTTTCTTTTACTTTTATGGCTAACTAACTTTTCATTAGCATGGCTAACTAACTACTAACCCACTAATTTCTAACACTTGATTGGTAACCCACATGAGTCAATAGTGTCAAACAAGCCTTGTGTAAACGAGAGCTATGACATCTTAAGACGAGGGTTCTAACTCTAATTTACATTTAAGTATTTACTTTCTTATATTTCATTCTTAATGATTTTTTTTGATGATCTATGAGTTGTCTACTTTACTTGTTATTGTAAGTTAGAGATTTTTTCTTTTAACTTTGCCGATACCATTAGTGCACTCGTGTCTTCCCTTATTCTCGCCTTCTATTGGATCTTGATAAGGGAATGTCCGAGTTTTTGCCGTGTAAAGCAAAGTTATAGGAAGAACTTTCACTCGATTTCCACGTGAATAGTTCCTATGCATAAGGATTATGCTTGCTTATGATCCATCGTGAGGCTATCTTCCAAAAGTTAGAAATTAGTGGGAGCACTTAGTAGAAAGTTAGCCATGCATTTTTACTACTAAGAAAAAAATTCACTTTTACAAACCACCAAAACATTTTTCCAACAATTCTCAAAAACAACTTGTTTTCACTTTGCAATTCTTTATTTAGAAACAAGAACTTTCTTTCTGCTTGAACTTTGAAGCCGCATCAAGCTTTCATCGCTCTCCCTCATTGTGGATACGACCCGTATAGCCACTTCGCTACTACGAAAGAATCGCAAAAGCAGTAACATCAACCCACACTTCCTTCTCTTATTTTAGTGCTTGCTTTTTGCCGATCAAATTTTGGCGCCGTTGCCGAGGAGGGAACGGCTTTGTTGTTCAATATTAAGATTGTTCTTTGTTTTTGTGTGTAGGAGAAGTACCAAGGAGCTCACTACCACGGGAAGCGAAGGAGGCGGCCAAGGACACTGCGCGAGGATTCATTTGCCCTCGAAAAAATTCGTGTAAAAGCGAGTTTTTCCGATTAAGTACTAACAAACTCGTTTGCAGGGTTGCCGAAAACCGCTAAAAAAAATTGCTTTCTAAATTTTTTAGTTTCCTTGGATGCTTCACCTTTATGCATGTATAATAAACTCAACAAAAATTCACTTGTTGCTTAATTGAAATCTGGATTAGACTTTTGCATTTAGAGCACGTGTCTATTTCAATTCATTTTAATTTCTGTTGAAGAGTGCTGGAGAAAAGGTACGTGTGCATTCATATAGAATAGGACCAACATTCTGAAGTGATTTACCGCTTTAAATGTTAACTTGTTGTGAATAAACTGCACACTTGAACAATTGACATTAAGGGCAAAACCCAAATAAACAAGATAAGGTGGGAATTTCATCACCCTGCCTTAGCCCAAAAACCATCTCCAAGTGCACTCACACTATCCCAAGCCTTAACTAAAAATCAATAGACGTTGGCCCTAGGGACATCTCGGACTCACTAAGAGATTAACCGAGGTTGGAAATTGTAAGAACTATACTCCTGCAACATCGGTGTCTAAGGAAAGTGGATTGAGAGGTAAAGCCTCGAAGCTCCGTGGTTTGGCGTAATTAGGCCCGTGGCTCCGCCCGGATACCTCCCCCCGAGCTTTGCCCTTTTCTGGCCGATTAGCTTGTAGTCGAGTTCCTGCAATAACCTTCCCTGGAGATCGACCAGTTAGGAGTCGTCTAGGTCCAGGTACCTTAGACTAAGGCTTGTGGTTGTTTTTCTTTATTTTTTTTGTTTTTTGTTCTTTTTCGATTGTTTGTTGTCTTCACATTGTTTGTGATGTGCTGCATGCAAGAGTGGGTGAGAGATCCGTCAACTTCCAGATTAACAAGAAACACTTCTCTACCCTTGCATCCAGAACCGGTGATGACGTCACTTCAGGATAGATTTTGCCCGATCAGAACTTCACTTCCATCTTGCATAAAACTTCCTGAAGCAAACGGAAATAACTTCGAGTTAAAACCTCAATTCATTAACACTCTTCCCAAATTTCATGATTTAGAATCAGAGGACGCATACTTCTTTGTTAGGGAATTTTAAGAAGTATGCCTCATGATACGTATACCTCAGCTAGGAGACGATGCCGTTAGGTTACGTTTCATCCTTTTTCCCTAAAGGACCTACCTAAGAAATGGTTGTACAGCTTGGCAGCAGATTCAGTCACGACCTGGGATGATTTCGTCAAGGCCTTCTTGAAGAAATTCTACCCAATTCACAAAACTGCCCTCATTAGGAAGAACATCATGTAGTTTAGGCAAGAACCGAGCGAACCATTTTGGAGATACTTTGAGCGATTCAAAGATCTCCTAGCTCAGTGCCCTCATCATGGCATGGAGAAATGGAGTCAGTGCCAGATTCTCTACGATGGTCTAGACATCAGACAAAGACCCTGTTAGAAACGATGTGTCAGGGAGGGTTCTTGTAGAAGGATGAGAATAAGGGTTGGGATTTATTTGAGGACTTAGCTTAGAAAACCCTACAATGGGAGCCAGCCTCAGAAAAACCTAGGAATTCACAATCTATGGCTTCAAGAGGAGGGCTCCTATCTCTAGAATCATCTATAGCTGTCGAGGCTAAGATCGCTACCCTAATGAGAAGGATAGAGGCTCCGAAAACTAAAGAGCCTGCCAATGTCAACCAGATCAACCCACCACCAATTCACAATCCGGGTTGTTCGTACTGTCAGGCACCAAACCATGTCTTTGAAGAGTGCCCTGTTTTCTACACCCAACAAGTGCCACCGGAACACCTCAACGCGGCTTACTCAGGCCGCCTCATAATCCCTACTCCCAAACATACAATCCGGGTTGGAGGAATCACCCTAATTTCTCTTGGGCCCCAAACAATCCTCCCAGGCCTAATTTCTCCAACAATTTTAACCATCCTACTCCTCCACCACCTTTTCCCAGTCAAGCCCCATCTTCCCCCTCCCAAAGCTTACTAATGGAAAAGAAAATCAGTAAACTGGAGGAGAGCATAGAGGCTTTCATGTAGTCCCAGACCGCTTTTATGCAAAACCAGAGACAAACTCTGAATAATCATTCACAGGCCATATCGAGATTGGAAATGCAGATGAGCCAGTTAGCTAGCTCCCTAAGTGAAAGATCAAAAGGGACTTTGCCTAGTCAGCCGCTAATTAACCCAAAACCTCCAATCAAGCATATGAAATTCAGGATCCATCGATTAACCAGTGTAATGCTGTTCACACACTACGATCTGGAAAGGAGGTAGACAACCAGGTCTACCAACAGAAAAGTCCAGTCCATCCTGATCTCACTCCAGCCTCCACCTCTGCTAGTTCCTCCCAATCCGCTCCACAAACATCTGACGAGGACAAAGCTGCTGAACAAGTTCATAAGCTTGTAGCACCCTTTCCCAATAGGCTTAGAAACAACAATAAGAATATGCACATGGAGAAAATGCTAGAGATGTTCAACCAGGTCAAATTGAATGTGCCACTTCTTGACGCTATCCAACAAGTCCCGGCTTATGCCAAATTTCTTAAGGATATGTGTACGAAGAAGAGAAAGACCAATGTGCCCATGAAAGTGTTCTTGGCAACCAATATAAGCGAAATTCTGTCTGGTCCCATTCCGGTGAAATATAAGGATCCCGGATGTCCCACCATTTCCTGCACCATAGGACAGACTGAAATCAGTAGAGCACTTCTTGACTTGGGAGCAAGTATCAACTTGCTACCTCTCTCAGTATACTAGCAACCTGGGTTGGGCGAGCTAAGCCCAACTCGAGTCACCATTCAGCTAGCTGACCGATCTGTGAAGATCCCGAAGGGGGAAATCACAAACGTCCTTATCCGGGTCGGGGATTTCATTTACCCTGTTGACTTCATTGTGCTTGAGACCCAACCTCTGTCCAATCTTAGGTCTCAAACTCCCGTCATCTTAGGGCACCCATTCCTTGCTACAGCCAATGTCATAATCAACTGTAGGAACGGGTCCATGTGATTGACTTTTGGAGACATGACGAAGGAAGTCAATGTCTTCAATCTTGGAAGACAACCTAAGGATGTCAATGATCAGACGTTTGAGGTCAATTCTATTGAAAACCTGACCAGTGAGTATGATGAAAGCATGGAGACAGAAACTGAGGCAGAGTTTGATCTGGAGGCTGAGGATTTTAATCTAGACCAGATCGTAGATTCAGCAGTGGATTGGGCATCAAACCCAAGTGTACCTCATCATAGGATTGAAAACCCAGAGATTGCCTCCAATGAAGCAACACCTTCCCTAGAGCTAAAAGCCTTTCCTGAACACCTCAAGTACGCCTACCTGGGCGGAAAGGACACCTTGCCAGTCATCATAGCATCCCACCTGACTGAGCAACAAGAGGATAGCTTAATGTCTATTCTGAAAAGACACAGGGAAGCCATTGGATAGACGATGAAGGACATCAAGGGAATAAGTCCAGCCATAGTGCAACATAGAATCTATTTAGTCGATGAAGCAACCCCTAGGAGGGACCCACAACGCAGGCTTAACCCTCTCATGCAAGAGGCAGTTAAGGCTGAAATTCTGAAACTATTAGATAATGAGATCATTTATCCCATTTCTGATAGCCAATGGGTTAGCCCTGTTCATGCGGTCCCAAAGAAGGCTGGCTTTACGGTGGTAGAAAATGAGGAAAAAGAATTGGTACAAACAAGACTGCCTACCAAGGTTCGTGTTTGTATCGACTACAGGAAGTTGAATGCAGCTACCCGTAAAGACCACTTCCCGCTACCCTTCATCGACCAAATGCTTGAGCGTTTGGCTGGACACGAGTACTACTGCTTCCTAGATGGGTACTCGGGATACAATCAAATCCCCATTGCTGCAGAAGACCAAGAAAAGACGACGTTCACCTGCCCATTCAGAACCTTTGCTTATCGGCGCATGGCTTTTGGATTGTGCAATGCTCCCGCAACGTTCTAATGGTGCATGCTTAGTTTGTTCTCTGACATGGTGGAACGTTTTCTTGAGATTTTCATGGATGACTTCTCCATCTACGGAGATTCATTTGATCAGTGTCTTCATCACCTAGAGTTAGTGCTATAATGATGCATTGAGAAGAACCTAACTCTAAACTAGGAAAAATGTCACTTCATGGTGACACAGGGGATTGTCTTGGGCCATGAGATTTTGAGAAGAGGCATAGAAGTGGATAAGGCTAAAGTAGAAGTGATTGCTAAGCTTTCACCACCCAAGAGCATCAAGGATATTAAATCCTTTTTGGGGCATGCTGGGTTCTACCGACGGTTCATTAAGGACTTTAGCAAAATCGCGAGGCCCTTAACCAACCTGCTCGCTAAGGACGTGCCCTTTGATTTCAACGATGAATGTTTCAAGTCATGGGGGAAGCTTAAACAAGAACTTATTTCTGCGCCTATTATTTCTGCTCCTAATTGGGCCCAGCCATTTGAAATCATGTGTGATGCATCTGATTTTTCTATTGGCGCTGTTCTAGGACAGCGCATCGATAATAGGCAGCACATGATTTACTATTCGAGTAGGACCTTGAATGACGCCCAACAGAATTATACAACGACTGAGAAGGAATTCTTGGCCGTTGTCTTTGCGTTAGAAAAGTTCCGGCCCTTCTTGTTAGGTTCGAAGACGGTGATTTTTACAGATCACCCGGCTCTGAAATGCCTCATGACCAAGAAGGAAGCAAAAGCCTGACTGATTCGGTGGATCCTTTTGCTTCAAGATTTTGACTTAGAAATCTGGGATAAACGAGGTATAGAAAATGTGGTCGTTGATCATCTCTCACGAATTCCGAATGCACCAACCATCCAAGCTCCAATCAACGAGGATTTCCCAGACGAGCACATCCTAGCCATTCTTAAGGAACCCTGGTATGCGGACATTGTTAATTACCTGGCCACGGCACAATTACCCGCTGACTGGACAAAGCAAGACCAATATCGCTTCTTTGCCCAAGTACGGTACTTCTTCTGGGAAGAACCGTATCTTTTTAAGTATTGTCCCGACCAAATTATTAGACGATGCATACCAGAGGAGGAACAGAGGAGTGTGCTCAGCTTTTGCCATGACCTTGCATGTAGAGGACACTTCGGTCCCCGCAAGACTGCAGAGAAGGTTCTACAAAGTGGGTTCTACTGGCCCACTTTGTTCAAAGACTCATATCATTTTTGCAAGTCATGCGCAAATTGTCAGAAAATTGAAAAAATTTCAAGAAGAGACATGTGCCCCTAAACCCGATCCTTGAAGTTAAAATTTTTGATGTTTGGGGTATTGATTTCATGGGGCCATTCCCCAATTCCTTCGGCAACCAGTTCATTTTGGTTGTTGTGTCTCTAATTGGGTAGAAGCTGTGCCGACTAAGACGAATGACAACAAAGTGGTTGTCAAATTTCTCAAAGAGAACATCTTCTCCCGATTTGGCACCCCTAGAGCGATAATTAGTGATAATGGATCGCATTTCTGCAACAGAGTTTTTGAAGCTCTGATGCGAAAATATTCCATCAATCACAAGTTATCTACTCCGTATCATCCCCAGACAAATGGGTAGTCAAAGTCACCAACCTACAGATCAAGCTCATTCTGGAAAAGACTGTCGGACAAAACCAAAAGGATTGGTCGGTTAAGCTCAATGATGCATTGTGGGCTTACCGCACTGCTTTTAAGACAGTTTTGGGGATGTCTCCTTATAGAATCGTGTTTGGTAAAGCCTGTCATCTGCCAGTAGAGTTAGAACACCGGGCCATCTGGGCCATTAAGCAGCTCAATTTTGATTTGAGTAAAGCCGGTGAGCTAAGGAGACTACAGATTTCAAAATTAGAGGAGATACGGAATGAAGCTTATGAGAATGCTCGAATCACCAAAAGCAGAACAGAACTTTTTCATGACCAGATCATAACCCGAAAAAACTTTGCCCCCGGAGATAAGGTTCTGCTGTATAACTCTAGGCTTCATATTTTCGCGGGGAAGCTGAAAACTCGTTGGTCGGGACCGTTCATTGTGCGCACTGTTTTCCCACACAGTGCTGTGCTTATTGCAGACCCTAAAAAAAACACGGAATTCAAAGTGAATGGGCAAAGACTAAAGCCCTTCTTGACCACTGAGCCTATGACTCCGGATGATAGTATGCTGACTCTTTTTGCCCCGTCATACACCTAACCACAACAAATAAATAAAAAAAATTTGTTTATATGCTTACCCCTTCTACATTCTTTTTGACATTTCTTTAGCCTATTCGCACTTGGCCGGCCCGAGTTCACTAAGACGGTGACATCATTTCTTCTCCTATTTCTTGCATTTGCATTTCCATATGCATTCATTGAGGACAATGCATTAGATAGGTGTGGGGGGGGGGTGCTAACACTTTTTCTTTTTCCTTTTATTCTTTCTTTTTTCTTTCAAAAAAAAAGAAAAATCTCCAGATTGAAAAGAAATTTCATACTCTTTATAAAAATACCAAAGATTATAGGAATTACGGGAACCTTATTAATGAATCTTTATTTTTGCCTAATTAAGCAAGAAAGATTGGTTTGACTAAAAAGTTAGGAGGGATAAGGAAAATAACTCATACCTTTTATTTTAGCCGTAGTAGAATATGCATAACCCACACACACATGCTTGGGATTTAGAGACACAACTCTGGAAACAAAAAGGCTGGATAATTGTGCCTCAAGAAGCATGATTACTCACGCCAAAAAAAAATTCTATATACAATAATGTATAAATAAATCTTGATTTCGTGGCAAACTCCACTTGCATATTTGAACTGAAGGGTGTTTTTCCACCTGGTGCCCTAAGACCGTCTGGTTTGGGAGTCATCGATTTGATATGTGTTACATAAGTGAAGTAGAAAGCCTAATGGAACCAAGAATAATAAGTAAATATTAATAAAATTAAATGATATTCAAAGTTGAGTTGAAAAATCCCAAGCACATCACACTTACACATTATGCATATCTATCTAAAGCAAAATAAAAGAATGAGTTAGAAGTACAAGATCCTTTCTAAATTTAAAGAAAAACCATAGTTTCTTCTTTTATAAAGGCTAAAATATAAGAGGACTTATGAGGGTTAAACCTAATTCTTATATCATTCGGTCATTTTTACTTAGATGATTGAAAGTTCTTTTTCATGAAAAAAAAATTCTTTCTAACAACTAACTTCTTTTCTTTACTTACTGGATTTTGTAGGTGCAATCCGCTGAAAACTCTCAGGAGACAACACTCCTCCTCTAGGGAAAATCTAGAGGTTTAAAGGCTTATTGCACATGCTTAGTGCAATCGCGTCACCTGCGAAAGTGGTATAATAATTTTCTTATTTTTGTTTTGCTCGGGACAAGCAAAAAGATAAGTGTGGGGGTGTGATTAGTCTCTAATTTTGCATAATTTTCATCACATTCTCATATTTGTTTCATGTAAAATTTTGCTAATGAAATCTTGCTTGCTTGATCCTAGGTCCATGGTGTGCAAATGAAGAAGAAGACCTAAATCACCATTTAATTGGTGATTAAAAGCCTACCAAGTAGCCATTGACTTTAGAGTGAAGATTTTATCAGCCTAGGGCATCAAATCGCAAATCCAGAAGATCAAGGCGTCAGAAGACAGACTGGGCGACGCGCTACCCGAAGCCAGGCGCGCACCGCCCTGGCAGGGCCGTGGAAGCGTGGCCATGGCCGTGTTTTCGCGACCCTTTGGGCGCGCGCGCGCCCGTGCTTCGGGCCACGAGTTACCCACGTGGCCCCCTTCCCCCTGGTGCCTATAAATACCCCCCAGGGATCTTCAGTTGAAGCAGATCCAGAGAATAGAGTTGTAATTTGTGTTTTGTTGCTAGGAATTATAGTTGCTTTAGTTTGCTTCTTCTAGTTTTAGTTTTAGCCATTAGAGTGAAAAAGAGAGAGTGTGTAAGTGTTGTATTTGAAGGGTGACAAGCTAATACAAGTACTACTTCTCTTCCTTCTTTCCATTTACTTGTCTTTGCCATTTACTTTTACTTCCTTGTTGTAGCGTAACTTCCTTCTTCTTCACTTCTTTTCTTTTACTTTGTTGTAGTGTAACTTCCTTTCTTTAACTTTTCTTTTCTTTTGTTTTCTTGTAGTGTAACTCCCTCTCTCCACTTCTTTTCCTTTGTTGTTTCTTTTACTTTTATGGCTAACTAACTTTTCGTTAGCATAGCTAACTAACTACTAACCCACTAATTTCTAACACTTGATTGATAACCCACATGAGTCAATAGTGTCAAACAAGCCTTGTGTAAATGAGAGATATGACATCTTAAGATGAGGGTTCTAACTCTAACTTACATTCAAGTATTTACTTTCTTATATTTCACTCTTAATGGTTTTTTTTGATGATCTATGAGTTGTCTACTTTACTTGTTATTGTAAGTTAGAGATTTTCCTTTTAACTTTGCCGATACCATTAAGGCACTCGTGTCTTCCCTTATTCACGCCTTCTATTGGATCTTGATAAGGGAATGTCTGAGTTTTTGCCGTGTAAAGCAAAGTTATAGGAAGAACTTTCACTCGATTTTCACGTGAATAGTTCCTATGCATAAGGATTATGCTTGCCTATGATCCATCGTGAGGCTATCTTCCAAAAGTTAGAAATTAGTGGGAGCACTTAGTAGAAAGTTAGCCATGCATTTTTACAACTAAGAAAAAAATCCACTTTTACAAACCACCAAAACATTTTTCCAACAATTCTCAAAAACAACTTATTTTCACTTTTCAATTCTTTATTTAGAAACAAGAACTTTCTTTCTTCTTGAACTTTGAAGCCGTATCAAGCTTCCATCGCTCTCCCTCCTTGTGGATACGACCCGTATAGCCACTTCGCTACTACAGAAGAATCACAAAATCAGTAACATCAACCCACACTTTCTTCTCTTATTTTAGTGCTTGCTTTTTGCCGATCAAGAAGTCATCCATGAAAATCTCAAAAAAACGTTATACCATGTCGGAAAAAAGACTAAGCATGCACCGTTGGAATGTTGCGGGAGCATTGCACAATCCAAAGGGCATGCGTCGGTAAGCGAAGGTTCCGAATGGGCAGGTGAACGTCGTCTTTTCTTGGTCTTCTGCAGCAATGAGGATTTGATTATCCCCCGAGTACCCATCTAGGAAGCAGTAGTACTCATGTCCAGCCAAACGTTCCAGCATTTGGTCAATGAAAGGTAGTGGGAAGTGGTCTTTACGGGTAGCTGCATTCAACTTCCTATAGTCGATACAAACACGAACCTTAGCAGGCAGTCGTGTTTGTACCAACTCTTTTTCCTCATTTTCTACCACTGTAAAGCCAGCCTTCTTTGGGACCGCATGAACAGGGCTAACCCATTGGCTATCAGAAATAGGATAAATGATCCCATTATCTAATAGTTTCAGAATTTCAGCCTTAACTGCCTCTTGCATGAGAGGGTTAAGCCTGCATTGTGGGTCCCTCCTAGGGGTTGCTTCATCGACTAAATGGATTCTATGTTGCACTATGGCTGGACTTATTCCCTTGATGTCCTTCATCGTCCATCCAATGACTTCCCTATGTCTTTTTAGAATAGACATTAAGCTGTCCTCTTGTTGCTCAGTCAGGTGGGATGCTATGATGACTGGCAAGGTGTCCTTTCTGCCCAGGTAGGCGTACTTGAGGTGTTCAGGCAGGGCTTTTAGCTTTAGGGAAGGTGTTGCTTCATTAGAGGCAATCTTTGGGCTTTCAATCCTAGGATAGGGTACACTGGGGCTTAATGCCCAATCACTGCTGAATCTATGATCTGGTCTAAATTGAAATCCTCAGCCTCCAGATTAAACTCTGCCTCAGTTTCTGTCTCCATGCTTTCCTCATGCTCACTGGTCAGGTTCTCAATAGAATTGACCTCAAATGTCTGATCATTGACATCCCTAGGTTGTCTTCCAAGATTGAAGACATTGACTTCCTTCGTCATGTCTCCAAAAGTCAATCGCATGGACCCGTTCCTACAGTTAATAATGGCATTGGCTGTAGCAAGGAATGGGCGCCCTAAGATGACTGGAGTTTGAGACCTTGGATTGGACACAGGTTGGGTCTCAAGCACAATGAAGTCAACGGGGTAGATGAAATCCCCGACTCGGATAAGGATATCTGTGATTTCTGATTATTATTCATTTTTTACATATTTTGCCACATCCACACCATGCATAGCATAAATAAATATGCATATCTTCAATAAAAATGTGATTTTTAATCTTTTCCTCTCTATTTTTGCAGGTCCATATTTTAATGGAGAAGAGGCCCAAAAATCCATGCAATTATCAAGTAATTAAAGGATTAATTAAGGCCCTAAAATTCAAGCCCAAAAGAGAGCCCAGATTCTGGAGATTTCCACGCGCCAGCTAGGACATCTAGAAGCTCCACGTGGCTAACGACCTCGCGCAAAATCCGCAACAGAAATCTGGCGCCTAACGGCCCAGATTCTGCCGCGGAAACCAGGCCCAGGCCGCGGATCCGCGACAGATACGTGGCCGTTGAGCCCGCGATTTCTGCCACCTGTCCGGGTTCTGGAGCCTTCTTCTCTGCAGTCTATAAATAGACCACCAGGGCCAGCGAAAGGAGAGAGGAGAGATTAGAGGATAAAGCTTTGTAATTTTGTATTTTTTTTCTCTAGGATTTTAGTGCTTTAGATCTTCTTCTTCCTCCCTAGAAATTCTACAAAAGAGAGTTGTAAGAGAGAGAAAGCTTGTGGAGACCAAGGTGTGACAACTTGTGAAGCAAGGATTCATCCATTCTCTTCTCTCTACTTGAGCATTTTCTAGTATTACTTGCTTTCTTTAATTCTAGCTTTACTTTACTTGCAATTTTATTCATGCTTTGCTTTTCTTTTCTTGTAATGGCTAGTAGCTAATTCCTTCTTACATGACTAGCTAAACCACTAACCTTGCTAACTACTAACTCATGGGTGATTGCTATCTTTAATCTTGCAAGTTGTATGGTTTTCTCTTCTCCGATGGGTTACTTTCATTGCTTGGCAAGTTCTTGTTGTAATTCTCCATATGATTCATGTGTGCCTCATTTAGAGCCTTGTCTTTAGAACAAGTGCCTTGATGGAACATGGAGATGGATCACCAAACATATGCTATTTGTTGTACAACTTCTTTACTTCCATAAATGAATGTTGTATCTTCTTCCTTAGCATCCCTTGAGTGTCGCTCTTTTGATTCCATTACTGAAAGTCTATCTTGTAGGCCAATGACATCTATGAGTCTACAAGACAAGTCCAAGAGTGATCACCCGTCATCAGAGTGGGAAAGTAATTAGACCAACACGCAAGACAAATCTTTGCCGATGAATCAACATGAGGCACGCATTCACCATCACGGAGTTTAGTAAGTTTTTAGTAAGGTAGTAAGGTTAGCTAGTCATGGTTTTCTCCATCTTCAAATCTTTTAAAGTTTTCTTTCTTTTAGTTTCAATTCCAAAGCCAATCTCTTCTTTGATTTCTTTTCAATTTCCATCATGAATATATCCACCGATTCTTTTATTTCTTTTTCCATGTTTTATTCATTCTTTTAAGACAAAGAAGAATCTTCGTTTCCTTTCTTCACAACTAACCGTAACGCTTCCATCGCAAGCTCTCCCTGAGAATCGACTCGGTATAGCCCATGCTATAACGGAGATTCGGGAAGAGTACATTAAACATTTTGAATACATTGTGGAGTGATCAAAGCACCTAAGGTTGTCTCTAAACCTTCTCTTTTGTTGAATATCTGTGCAAATACTTCACCACACTACTTTTTCGCTATCAAATTTTTGGCGCCGTTGCCGGGGAGAGCAACGGTTTTTGATTCAAATCGAAGAACTAAACGAATTTTCTTCTCTGTTGCAGGTTACAGGTGAAGAAACAGGAAAATTTGCGTTGCAGTAACATATAAGTGGACCTGGGCCTCTGCTCTAGAAAGCAGAGACCAGGATCCCTCTGAATTGCCGCGGAATCTCGGCCAAAGCCGCGGATCCGCGGCAAGGAGGAGTGAACTACTGACCATTTTTCTGCAGGGTTGCTTGCTCTGCAAAATACAGCTGCTGCAATTCTTAAATTCTTGTATGCTTCACCATATTCCTGCTAATAATCAACAGTAAAAAAATTTGTTGCAAAGTTAAAAATTGTTTAGACATTTGCATTTTCTAGGCACGTGTCTTTTCAATTCATTTAATTTACTGTTGAAGAGTGCTGGAGCAAGGTACGTGTGCATTGCATTTAGACTAGGACTCAACTCTTGGTTGATATTTTATCGCTTTGAGTGAACCTTGATTGTTTATATCGTACACTTGCACAAAATCGATTTTAAGGGCATCACCCATAAATAAGATAAGGTGGGGGATTTCATCACCCTTTCCTTAGCCCAAAAACCACCATCCAAGCACTCACAATCCCAAGCTTTTTAATAAAATCTGATAGACGTTGGCCCTAGGGACATCCGGACTCAGTAGGAGATCGGCTGAGGTTGGAAGTTGATTTTGATTCATACTCCGGTGAAATCAGTGTCTAAGGCTAGGGATTAAGAGGTTAAGCCTCGAAGATACCGTGGTTTGGCGTAATTAAGGCCCGTTGCTTACGCACGGATACCTCCCACCGTATTTTGCCCCTACCTGGCTGATTAGCTGTGGTCTGATTCAAGCAACAACCTTCTTCAGTTCATCGAACAGTTAGGAGTCGTCTAGGTCCAGGAACCCTAGATAGCTTGGATTGATTTTTCTTTTATTGTTTGTTATTTTCATTTTTTCTTTTCGCTGGTGTGATCGGTGCACGTTGTTTGTGACTGTATATGCGAGAGTGGTACCGGGATTCAAATTCTGCAAGACTTGTTAGACTTTCTACACTTGCACATACACAACCACTTAACACTATGGAAAACAACGTCTCACTTCAAGATCGATTCTATCTGATTCGTACCTCCCTTCCTTCTTGCATTCTTCTCCCCGAACCCAATGGAAATCATTTCGAGCTGAAACCGCAATTCATTAATACACTTCCCCGATTTCATGGTCTAGAGTCTGAGGACGCGTATCTCTTTATTCGTGAGTTTGAAGAGGTATGCCAAATGATGAGAATTTCCCAACTGACCGAGGATGCTGTTAGGTTAAGGTTTATACCGTTTGCACTGAAGGATTTAGCTAAGAAATGGCTCTACAATCTTCCCGTCAGTTCCATATCTTCTTGGGATGATTTTGTAAAAGTCTTTCTTAAGAAATTCTATCCTATCCACAAAACAGCCCTCATGCGGAAGAATATTATACAATTCAAGCAGGAACCAAAAGAACCTTTCTGGAAATATTTTGAGCGTTTCAAAGACCTTCTAGCCCTGTGTCCTCATCACGGCATAGAGAAATGGCGTCTATGCCAGATTATCTATGACGGTCTAGATTACCAAACGAAAACCCTCCTTGAATCCATGTGCCAAGGGGAATTTTTGAAGAAAGATGAACATCAGGGGTGGGATCTCTTTGAAACCTTAGCTGAGAAAACCATTCAGTGGGAGTCATGCCCTGATAAACCCACTCCTACCACTTTCAGAACTGGTATGTGTTTTCCATTAATTTGCAAAGGGGAAAACTTACAAAAAAAAAAGAGTTTGAGGAGCTAAATTACAAGTATTCTTAAAAAGATTACAAGTAGATCTCCTCAGAGATTCTGGGAAAATGTGCCGATAGGAGTCTGGTCAGCGCGCGACCACTTTGTCCCTTTGACGATGCGAGCGATGAGATTCCCTTCTCGCCTGGTTCCGGGAATCAGAGAATAGAGGATTGGTAGAACCCTCTTGCTACTTCTCAAAACCGCCTTCCGTGAGGAATTCCTTCTAGCCTGGTTCCGGAGATTCCTTGAGGAAAAGGGGTTGTTAGGGTATCACCACCCTGAAAAGAGAAGTATTTCTCTTGAAAGGTCTCTGAATTAGAGATTGCACGGTACGTTGATGAAGAAGTCCGATCTCGCCGATGATCAATTGATGATCCTCCTTGATCTGATGCGATGCGATCTGATCTCTTGCGATGCGATGTGATCTGATCTCTTTTCCCTTGTGCCCCTGACGGGCTATTTATAGGGAAAGCAAGGGTATAATCGTCCCCTTGAAGATATGGAAACAGATTGAACCGAATCTGTTTGAATCTGGAAAGTAGCCTTGCTGCGAGGCTAGGATAGCTTCTGCGGAGCTAGAAAATGGGCAAGTCGGTTGATCTTTCCGATTTGTTATGATCCTTTCCATATCGTTGGAGGATTTTCTCTGATTCTCTTACTCGTTTCAAGAGAGTCAAGAGATTGCGGCAATCACCTGCCATATTTGAATCCCGATTGGATTTGATTTGCTTGGATCCGATCTCATCAGGAGATTTGATTGGTCAAAGGTTGACCATAGCAGGCTGATAGCGGAGCTGCCCGCTTTGAAGCTCATAGCGGAGCTAGAGGCAATTCCTAGCGAAGTCCGAAAAGAGGCTTTTCGGCGAAGCTGTCAGTTAGCTTCCTGGCGATGCTCTGGATGATGCTAGCCTCTCAAACGAGGCTATCTCCTTGGGCTAATGTAATGCTATATGCTAGCATTTTAGACCTGCTGAGGTCTGTTTAGAAACAATCCGGGTTCACTGTTCTGCTTGCTGGTTCAGTGGAGTCCAAGTTGCTTCCTCGTCCCTTGGAGGTGGGTGAAAACTGGTCTTCAGCTTGTCTGTCCCTTGTCTTTTGTAAATGTCAACAAGTTTAGACATCGTTCGGACCAATGAGAATCTTATCTTTTTTAAGTGTCAACAAGACCCCCTTCAAAGTTTTCGAGAGTCTGCAATAGCTCAGACTCCGAAACACTTTGAACTGCTGTGATGGTGGTGTGGAGTATGAACGTCGCCATGATGGTTGAGTTCAGCTTCGCCTTCAATCCTGCTTCGGGATGAATTCGCCGAAGAATTGCACTGGTTCGCGAGTCGCTTCGCGTCAGGATAGCTCCGCATCTGGGCTTCCAAGAAATAAGTTCGCTTTGGAACTCCTGTTGTCTTTTCAAAGCCAACTGCCGTGGGGCGGTTACGAGGAAGATCATTCCTTCTTTCGCGCTAATCGAGAGAGATGTTCTCCGATTTGCACGTTTCCAAGGGAGGATACTCCCTTTCTTCAAGGCGCCATGAGTGCCTTTTATGAGGGAGACGTTTTCTTCCCTTGTACGGTTCCAATGGAAACCGTCCCTGTTATCAAGGCGCAATAAATGCCTTAAATGCGCTCATGCTTCCACGCTTGAGGTGGTTGCGCTCAGGCCATGGGGCCTATAAATAGGACGCTTGAGGTCCTCTGAAGAGAAGTGTTTTGCCTTTCTTCTCTTCTTCTTTTGGTTGTGAGAGATACTCAGATCTCTGAATTAGTGGGAAAGCCCACTCTGGTTGTCTAACCGGCCAAGGACCAGTAAGTCTTGATCATTCAAAGACTTCACTGCTTTTAGGGAACTCATCTCCCTTGATTTAGCTTTGACAGCTCGCTTCAGGGATTAGCTTCCCTTATTCTTCATCTTGCAATTGGCTGCTGCAGAGAAGGATCTCATCATGGCTTTCTGCGAAGCCATCGTCTTGATTTGATCAGAAAGACCATTGCTTGTTAAGTCCGTTGCGCAGGCAGGACTTGGGACTTGGCCTCTTCAATAGTTGAGCCAGTCTTGCCATATTGGTGAATGTTGAGACTGTTTCTCACAAGATCAATCTGACTTTGCCGTATAGGCGAGGCTAGGACTTGGCGTTTGCTGAGCCAGCCCATGGTTGCTGCGCAGGCGGGGCTTATCCTCTGCTGAAGTCGGATTGCTTTGTCGCTGAAGAATCTGACTTAATGTTTTTGCAGCTCTTTTTGTGCTTGACTGCTAACTTGCTCCAATTTGCCTTGCAGCGAGCTATGCTTGCCAGTCTGGTGACTTGATGGAAGAAACCATAAAATTGCCTTATGCTTCCCCGGTTGAAGCTTTATTTTTAAGCAGGAGGAACAATTCGGGGCAGCGGGTGCGCGTCCCAGGGGCTGTTGGCAGCCTTTTATCCGAGATGATTCGATCTGAGATGAGGCTGGCTGCCGCTTTTACCGGAGGTGATCCGCTTCAAGATTATGGGCGTCGCCTGTGGGATCGCCGGCATCATTGCCGACTTTCAACTTTGGTGGCCTTTGGGGGCGATCCTCTTCGGAGGAATGGGTATCGCGCCTGTTAGATCACTGGTACCAGTGCCAATTCCCATTATACGTGATCTATCGTGTTGGCGGCGATAGGTTTTTATTACCAGGCTTCAACAAAAATGGCCTGGCAAGATTTGCCATTTTTGTGGAGAAAAATGACCGTGTCCCGGTGGCAGAACTGGTTACAGCCTTGTGCAGGAGGAAGGCCTTTTGTGTCCCGTTGGTCTGGCCTGGGAGCAAAAACCGCTCGTATGCCTTTTATGCAAATGGCCTTGTTTAGGCAACCTGGTGTGTTGTATGAAACACAACTTTGATGTAATATCAATGTACCCTTCCTTTTAAATCAATAAAAGTTCATCTTGTAATCGTCTGATTTTTGCTTGCTTTCATTGAGAGTTCGGCCATTGCTGGGCTGAACTGTGTGCGGAGCTAAGGACATAGTCCTTTCTTGAATGATCTTCGCGAGACTGGTGTGTACCGCGAGCAGCACCTTTTTAGAGGGCTAAGGTAGGCCTCTCGGCGAAGCCTTTAAAGGATTGTGCAAAGTCCGCACTTTTGCACTGATGTGAAGTTAACTCTTAGTAGAGTTGAACCGGCGCTTCTCGGGAAGGCGCTTCGGGCGCTGTTTCGAATTAATTCGAAACGGCGGCATGGGCCCTTTTTCGAGGCCTCGTTTCAGGCGCTGATTGGCCTATAAAAGCCCGATCAGGCTGAATATGGAAGGGTCTCCCTGTTTTTCAGAGAACTTTCTATCTCTTCCTCTTCTTCTTTCTTTTCTTCTTATTCAAGAGTTCAAGAACTCCCGTAGTTCTTCAATGGCGCCCAAGAGACGAGCGGGGAAAGAAGTAGCAACTTCTGCAGCGGAGGGCCTTCCTCCTCCGGTCATCGAGCGACCAGTCACCGGTAAGGATTTTTCCTGTCTGATTGGAGACCGAGGTCTCTTTTCTTTTTTGGAGCCGGTCATTTGGCTATTTAGGACGATCGAATGGGATCTATCCTCATTAGGGAACTCATTTCCCTGAACTTCCCTATTTTCCTTGCACTAGGGAAGTAAGAACTGAACAGTTCTTCTTTTAGGCTTCCATAGGAAGCCATTGCTTGGGCAGTCTCCAGCCTCTTGAGGAACAGGATATGGGTCTGTTCCTTCAGTCATGGCCACGAAGGACGACTGTTGACCATGGTCCTTTTGATGACGTCAGCCCTTAGGGCTATGCCACTTCCTGCTTTAAGCGAAGTTGGCGCTTTGGATATTTTCTGCAAAGATGCAGTCCTATCCATAAAGCGAAGCTTTTTTCAAAGCTATCATCCTGCAGGCCCTGCTTGCTGGGCGAGGCTATGCCTTAGTGAATTTTTATGCTTTCGCATCCACTTGATTGGTGAACTAATCGTAGCTCATTTCTGTTTTTTGCAGTACATTACGCCTCCGGCCTCCAGAACAGTCTGTTCGGTCTAACCAGTCGAGCAGGCGGAAACATCAGCTTGCAGTTCATCGGGCAGGCTTCATTGTTCAGCGAGCCGAGCTCCCTTATACGGGATACGCTCATTCAGGGCGGTGGCCCGCAGGCCATGCGGAGCATCTTGACTACGGCTCCGCTTGAAGATATCGACCGTCAGGCTTACAGAAAGCCTGACTTCATGTTCGGGGATGCTGCACCTGATCCCGATCGCCAGCTGCAGGCCGGTGAAGGCCAATGGATCTTCCAGTTGGACGGCGAGAGATTCTATCTCCCGTCCATTAAGCGGCATTTTGCTTTGTCTTCCTTCGCGAGCGTGACTCAGGCTCGGAAGATGGCGTGGGGCGTGAGCCTAAATGCTGAGTCTGTAAGTGTCGGGAGGTTGACATTCCAGTCCGGCTATTCGAGGGCGGGCCCCCCTCGCAGCATAATGGGGCTATACCCTGGGAAGGTATCGCGGGACCTTCCAGTAGGAGAGAACCCAGCTGCGGCGCTGACCTTTGGCACTCAGTTCTGCGAAGTTGACGGGAACTACCCTGCCACCGATTTTAGGACTCCCGGTTGGGTCCACCCTCCTAGGTCATGGTGGGCGGAGTTGACCAACTATATCCTCAATCATTTTGAGGGGGACTTAGAGAGGTTAAACCTCCATGAGGCCGTCAGGGCGACCTGCTACGGCATCGAGATGAAGGTGGCGTGCTTCTATGCCATCCTTGAGTTGTATTGCCCGGCCTCGGGGACTTTCTTCACCCCGGTTGGTGAGTTGGGCATGGCTTTGCATGAGATGCGGGAGATCTCTGCTTTGCCCTTCGGGTCTCTTCCGTACGAAGAGTACTTTCCCTGTGAGGCGGAGTTGGCTCTCCTGGAGAAGCAAGAGCCTGCTTTGCATGAGACATATCGGGAATTGATGTGCCATTTGCACATTTGCTCCAGCATCCACACTGGTGGCAAGGGTAGCTCGAAGAGCTTGAAGAGCTGGGGGAACTACTTGTTCCCTGATATGACTAGTGCGCCTGAGGCAGCTCATTGCGGAGTTGCTGAAGAAGACATCTTGCCAAGGATGGAGGTGCATGTTGAAAAGGACATCGTCGTGACAGAAGATGATGGTCCTTTCGGGAAGGGTGATGTTCTTCGGAGCTTTCACCATCAGGCCCGTCGGCCTATGTCTCGCAAGGCGTTGCTGGCCGGCTTCTTAACCATCTGGTTAAAGAAGTGTGTCGTGCCTTCTTCTTCGGGTGAGATCGTCCACCCGAATGTGCTGCTGCCTGCCGTCCGTTTGGTCCATGGCCACCGTCTGGGTCTTCTCCCGGCCATGGTGTGTTGTATTCAGAGGGGCCTTCGTGTACTGACGGAGGCTTTCTACAGGCCAATGGCGTCAAGGCGAGGGAAGGGTGCCGTCCTGCCTTGTGACGGACCCAATCCTAGGGTAGGTTTACCGTACACCTACTTGATGGCGTGGTTCGCCTTGCACTGCCCCACTTTGATTGGAGCTGGGGAAGACCCTCCGCAGGGTGTTCAAACGGCGCTTCTCCGTCGCTTTGAAGGCCGTCCGTGGCAGAAAACTTATGTGGCCGAAGCCCGTAAGTTAGTGCGTCGTTATGACGCTTATAGCCTGTTCCGTTATTTTCCTCGCCTGCGGGGAGCAGGATACAACGAGGAATTCCATGATGTGGAGTCAGGTCGGTCTCCCATGAGTCGGGGTGTTTTCGAGTGGCTGGTCTGTATCCGGCCCTCGCATTTGCTGTACAGGAGTGGGGATACCTGCTACCTAGAGCCCTACGTCCCGAGCCGGTTTGCCCGCCAATTTGGGTATGACCAGTTGTATGTGGGCAACCCCAATCCGGACCTGGCTTTCATGGGGAGCCTCATTGATGGGGCTCGTGCTTGGCGGTTCTCTACCGCGGATGACACTGGAGCGTGGCTACGCACGCCGCTGAGGGATCCCGGCCTTTGGACGACCCTGTGTTTCTGCCAATGGTATGCCGCTTCGAACTCCGCACCTGCTGGGTTTAACGCCAACCGTTCGGGTGTGAAGTTAATTTCTCATCGGATGAGGCAGAAGGCTTCTGATAAGAAGGAGGGCAAACGAGTCCGTGTTCCTGGCATAGAGGAGTTCATCGCTGTAGATGACAGCGAGGCTTCTGATGCGGGGAGCCCTCGCTTCGAGGCAGGGACGAGGGCTGATGCCCATGAAGCTGATACTCGTGAAGCCGGTTCTGGTGTAGTGGGGGCAGCTCCCCCACAACATGTGGAAGAAGTGGAGGAAGAGGACTCTGATGTCCACTTCAAAAGGAAGCGTGGGAGTGGATCCCGTAGGAAGTCATCGGCGAAGAAGCCCCGTCGCCAGACTCCTACCATCGTGGTAGAGGGTGAGCTCTTTGCGGCGCCTCATCCTGCTGCTCCATTAGGGGTTGAGCCGTCGGTTGCTGAACCGACAACTGGTAAGATTGCATGATGCGCCTTTGATGTGTTCTAAATAACTCACCATCTGCCTTGTTGTTGTAGGAGCTGAGGAGCATGGGGAGCAAGGGGACCAGTATGGTCCTCTATTTGCTTATGGAACTGCAGCTGGTTCATTTGCTCGCTCGGAGGAGTCTGGAGGTGATGCGGCCGACATTGGCCTCTCGGGCGCTGGGACTTCTAAAGAGAGTCCTATGGCGTCCAGCTCTTTCGGGTGGTCTGCGGAGGAGTCGGTGAGCAGGCCGGCTATCCGCGTTGATTCTGGCAAGAACTTCGCGATGGAACCCCTAGAGACTGATGCGGCTGACGAAGTAACATCAGCCTTCGGTAAAATGACGACCTCTTGATCTCCTCTTGTTTACTGCATCTGCTTTTTGACCATGGCTTTGTTGCAGGTGTTCGGCCTCAAGATGCGTCGGCTTTGAAGGAGCCGGAGACTTCCCCTGGAAGGTCAGAGGGTGGGTTGAGTGCTTCGTCCACGGCGGATGTTGCCATGTTGGATGTGTTGTATGGCGACTTGCCTTCTTATCAGCCCACGTCAGCTGAAAGGCGAGAGGCTGAAGGGGCGGCAGTCCCGGAGGTATCCTCACTCCCAATCGCATCACCGAGTGAGGTGCCGGCAATTTTGCCCAGTGTGGGGCTGAGGGTGATCGTGGACCCTAGTTCCCCGACTTTGATTATCGAGCCTGCTGCTTAGGAGGTGGTTTCCAGTCCTACCTCCGCGATGGCTGGCGTGCTGGTGTCGCTGAGGACTCCGCCGAGGTCGCCTTTGGCTTGCCCTGCTGCTGTCGATGTTCCCGCTTCTTCTTCTGCGGCGGTGTCGACTAGGTTGGTAGATTGCTCCGAGGTTGTCTCAAGGGTTGATGAAGCTGAGAATGACTTCATCGGTAATCTGGTCGACAGCTTCTATAACAGTTTGGAGCAGACTATCGGTCTAGTCTTGAAGGGCTCGCCTGTGCCATTCTCGAAGCTGAAGATGGTCCTCTCCCGTGGCATTGAGTGTATCCGGGACTTTGAGGGGTACCATCAAGCTGCTGCTCTAGAACTCCTGGTGGATAACCTTGAGAAGGACGTAGAGGAGTGGCGCCGTCTCCATCGTTCCGGTCCGGCGTCTTTAGCTGATGAGCGGCTCACTCATCTTGTTGCGCAAAGGCGCGAAGCTCGGCTTGCTGCTCAAGAGGCCGTTGAGGCTATCTCCTCTGACTTGAAGTCCTTGGAAGCAAGGCAAGTAGAGGTTGGGAGTGCGATTGACGCTTCCACCAGTGCTCATCTTGATGCCGAAGATAAGGTTAAGATGGCCAAGGAGATGATCAGGAAAGCAAATCTCCTCTTATCCAAGGCTACACCGGTGTGTCTTGAAGAGGCTGCGCGGCTTAAGCAGCTTAGGGCTCAAAGTGAGGAATTAGCACGGCAGGAGTCGTCACAGAGGGCGACTTTGGCGGAGGCTGAAGCTCGTCTGGCTCAAGCGGTGGATTTCAATGAGGCTGAGCTGAGATCACAGGCGCTGGCCCAGGCTGCTGATGACAGGAGGACGAGGCTAGCTTCGCTCGGAGATCGGATCCGATCTTATCATGTACGCCTATAGGCTCCTCCATGTATCCCATCCATTTGGAATTTAATAAAAATTCTTTCTTTTGTCTTCTGCTGTTTGGATAATGAGACATGACTGTCTGTTGGTTCAGAGGTCGCAATGACATAACCAATTAAGATGTCGCCAGTCTCGAGGTCAGCCCTTTGCGGGGCTAAACGGGGAGATACTTGCCTTTTGTAAATGTCAGCAAGCATCGAGATTGAGACTTAGCTGTCTGCTGGTTCAGAGGTCGCAATGATATAACCAATTGAGACGCCGCTAAGCTCAATGGTAGATGAAACTTGGCTATCTGCCAGTTCAGAGGTCGCAATGACATAACTGGTTGAGAAGCCACCAAGCTCAAAATAGGTGATACTTGTCTTTTGTAGATGTCGACAAATATCGAGACCTGTCTTTTGTAAATGTCAACAGGGCTCAGGATTGAGACTTAGCTGTCTGCTGGTTCAGAGGTCGCAATGACGTAACCAATTGAGACGCCACTAAGCTCAACGATGGATGAGACTTGGCTATCTGCCAGTTCAGAGGTCGCAATGACATAACTGGTTGAGAAGCCACCAAGCTCAACAATGAGTGATACTTGTCTTTTGTAAATGTCAACAAGTATCGAGACCTGTCTTTTGTAAATGTCAACAGGGCTTAAGATTGAGACTTAGCTGTCTGCTGGTTCAGAGGTCGCAATGACATAACCAATTGAGACGCCGCTAAGCTCAATGGTAGATGAGGCTTGGCTATCTGCCAGTTCAGAGGTCGCAATGACATAACTGGTTGAGAAGCCACCAAGCTTCAAAATAGGTGATACTTGTCTTTTGTAGATGTCGACAAATATCGAGACCTGTCTTTTGTAAATGTCAACAGGGCTCAGGATTGAGACTTAGCTGTCTGCTGGTTCAGAGGTCGCAATGACATAACCAATTGAGACGCCGCTAAGCTCAATGGTAGATGAGGCTTGGCTATCTGCCAGTTCAGAGGTCGCAATGACATAACTGGTTGAGAAGCTACCAAGCTCAACAATAGGTGATACTCGTTTTTTGTAAATGTCAACGAGTATCGAGACCTGTCTTTTGTAAATGTCAACAGGGCTCAAGATTGAGACTTAGCTGTCTGCTGGTTCAGAGGTCGCAATGACATAACCAATTGAGACGCCGCTAAGCTTAATGGTAGATGAGGCTTGGCTATCTGCCAGTTCAGAGGTCGCAATGACATAACTGGTTGAGAAGCCACCAAGCTCAACAATGGGTGAAGAGGTCTCGTTTGGAAGAGGGAACCACTGTCATAGGTTTAATGTTAACGTAGCAGTGGGATATATGTGGTCCTACCATCCTATGGATGAGAATTGGTAGGTGATTTTGGAGGTCTTGTTCTCACGAGGAGAAATGAGGGGACTGCTGTCATAGGTTTAATGTTAACGTAACAGCGGAATATATGTGGTCCTACCATTCTATGGATGAGAATTGGTAAGTGATTCTGGAGAGGGAATCAAATGGGAGCAGGTCCCTTAGGATTTTTAGCAAACCTCCAGCTATCAACGGGTTTGATATGCCTTTACCAACTACCGTTTGAGTTGGGCTAGCCATGCTATTCCCCTCAGCATGATGAGTTGTCGAGGACTCATGTTGGGCTTAGAGGCTAACATTTTCCTCTGTCCTTAATCGTTGAGGATGTCGGATTATCAGGTTGATGTCTGCACAACCTCGATTGTCTTTTAGGATAACTGGTGCACGGCCAGGTCCCAGTTGATTCATGGCCGTATGGTCTCGCTTGGAGGAAGAGAAAGGCTCTCTTTGTGCGCGTTTCGGACGCGCGAATCTTGATCAGAGGTGTAATGTTAACTTGATCGAGAGAAGGATCCTCGATTAAGGATAATACTTCTTTAAGAATTTGCCATTGATCGGCATCATGAGTAGGTCGCCACCTGCATTCATAAGGCGGTATGCCCCGTTTGAATAGACTGTCTCTATCACAAATGGTCCTTCCCATTTAGGCTGAAATTTGCCTTTGGTCTTGTGCGTCATAATCATCGGTCGTCTGACGGTTAAGACCAGATCTCCTTTCTGGAAGGTTCTTTGCTTGACCTTCTTATTGAAGGCTTTTGACATCCGAGCCTGATATAGCTCGATGTGTTGCTGAGCTTGTAGCCGCTTCTCGTCTAGGGCTTCGAGCTCTTGAAGACGCAGGCGATCATTGTCTTCTGATGTCATCTTAGTAGTCAAGGCTACCCGCAATGATGGCACCTGGATTTCCAATGGGATAACCGCTTCGCACCCATATACCAGGAAAAAAGGCGTATTGCCTGTCGGTGTCCGAACCGTAGTCCGGTAGGCCCAAAGGCATTCACCGAGCTTTTCGTCCCAATCTCGCTTATTCGAGGAGACGAACTTCTTGAGCAGCTTGATGATCGTCTTGTTGAATGCCTCTGCCAAGCCGTTGGCGGCAGGATTGTAAGCTGTTGAAGCCATATTCTGAATTCGGTATCTATCGCAGAACCGATAGAATCCTTGGCTTATGAATTGGGGACCATTGTCATGGATGATCCGCCTGGGGACACCAAATCGATGGATGACATGGTGTTTGATGAAACTAACCAGATTGGAGGTTTTAACTTCGGCCAACGGTATGGCCTCTGCCCATTTTGAGAAGTAATCGGTTATTGCGAGGATAAACCGGTGACCTCTTGCGGAAGAGGGGCTGACTGGCCCTACGACATCGATTCCCCATGCTTCAAATGGCCATGAAGCAACAGTAGGGTGGAGCAGCTCCGACGGCTGGTGTATGAAGTTCGCATGAATTTGACATGCTTTACACCTTCGTGCATATTGGGTGGCATCGGCTATCATGGTCGGCCAGTAGTATCCAAGCCGATGCAACCTGTCCTTAAGCTTTGGGCCCGGCTGATGGGCTCCGCAAATGCCATCATGTGCTTCTTTAAGCACTTCCTGTGCCTCTAAATGAGAAAGGCAACGGAGGAGGACACCGTCATATGAACGACGGTAAAGCGTCTTCAAGGTGGGATCATAGTAGAAACGGAGCGACCTTCGTCTGATGGACGCCGCTTCTTTGGGATCGTCTGGAAGCAGACCGTGCAGAGCATAGTCAATGAGAGGGAAGCGCCAATCCCTCGGCTCAAGATCCACGGAGATATTATGGACCTCTTGGATCCTTAGCATATGCTTGGAGCATACAAGATGTCGGGTTGCGACTGTGAGGTGATACTCGGTGTCTGTAACGCCCCGATCCTGGCGGATACGGAGACGTCACTGCAACGTATATACGCAAGTCCGAAGTACCTTCACGTATATACGCTAAGCATCAGTACAGACAAGAATCAGAGTACGGAAGCAAATGGTGCATTATACATTCCAACACATGAGTACAATTACAAAGTTATCACCAGAGGTGATCCAATATTACATGAATATTATATCACTGATATGCGCAAATGCGGGAATACTTGGAAATGTACAAGTATGAATAGAAAAAGGGCACTCACGAGCTTACTAAAAGGAAACTCGAGAGGCACACAGGGGCCTGGAAGGATGAAGCTCTGGATGATCGGCTGGGGATCCACGCTACCGCTGCGTCACTCTGATCAGTAATAGGGAGAAGCCACACGCTCTAAGCTCCATGACCTGGACATGAGGATCCAGGGGAGTCAGTGAAACTCCCCAGGCGAGTGGTGCAAATGCCAAGTGACGAACAAGGGTAAGTACATGTATAGCATTAAAACTGAATAAAGCTAAGGACGAGCAAATCTGATAGTAGGGTTTCAGATCACAGCTCCATGAGACTAGTACATCGAAGGAATAATCCAAACAAGGAAACCCTCATCTATATACCTTTATCTCATGTCACGGTGATCCAAGCACATACAACCCGATTGTTCTCAGGACATGATAAGATAATGAACAAGAGGCAGATGGGTACAATGGATAAAGCAGAATATTAGCAGATAATACGATAATACTCATAAAACCGGAAATCCGAAGTAACATCTAAGACAAGCAAATATAGTAAGGCATATCACAGATTCATAGCTGTTTAAGTTGCAGGCTTTAGTATGCGTCCCATTCCACATACCTCTGCTTACAACTTAAAGAGCAGGTTATTATCTGGACACTTATTATTACTCGTCTTACCCTGATATCTAGCTATGTGAACTAGCGTCCCAGCACACATAGATCCATATCTGAGTAAAACAAGGTTTGTTATTGGAAACTAGCTGGGGTATCAACGAACTATGTTTACAGTGGGTCCCGTACATGCCCGGGACCACGGTCCAGGATTGTCCCGTTGCTTGGTGACGGAAACCAGCCGCTAGGCTAACAGGAGGGACTTATGTATGCCCTTATCATGATGGTACCAGTAATGAGGGAGCAAGCACTCCCCTCGGTCCCCTGGAGGCCCACAGGTTAGACCGGAAATTTAGTTGCACAACATACCTAATACCACTGTAAACACGAACACATATTGATATCCGCATGTTTCCCCCGACCCAATACAAGTTGGTCCTTTTTAGGATTTATTAGGTAGTTATCAATTTACGGGAATAACAGGAGATGGACATGATCAGGAATTCAGGAGTACCTAAGTACTATATAGTCAGGTCACTGCATGTAAAGCAGGAAAACAGGTCACTGATCATGATACAGGATAATAAGGCAAGTTCCCGTAAAGGTGATAATCACAAGTCAAGTTATCATGCTGGGTGTCAAGTGATAGCATGACAGGATGATGATATTTAGCAAGCAACCAAACCTGACAAGAGATTGATAATAGTCTGGGTAAGTCATGACATAACAAGAGGGTCTTGCCAAATAATAGCATGTATGGTGGTCAGTGATAACACACTAGATGTCAGGTGATATACATGTGTTAAATAGAAGCATGCAACTGACAGGTCTGAAGTAATAGCATGGCAAGTGATAACATAGCAGAAACCTAGAGTTCAACGACCACGAAGGGTCGGCCACGCATGGTATAAAAGCAGTAAAAGACATATATACATGGAATAAAATACATGGAAATATGTAGCGAAATACTTATCGACCCGACGAAACGGGAAACTCAAATAGAGACGATAGAAAAGCGAGACCACTCGCCTAAATCATCAGAATGCCGAAAGACTCAAAATTCACGGAACTCGGGACGCGCCATAAAATATGATATTAAATATGTAGAGTGAAGAGGAGAGAGAAAGAGAGAAGGGAAGATGATGTTTGTCAAGAGACAAGTTAAGCAATACCAATATATGATATAAGTCTAGAGGGTAAGGTTCATATTCAAGAAAGAAATCAACTATAATAGACAGCCAAAGTTAGTCGACTAGGTGGAAGGAGTAGTCGACTAATAGTGGTCTTAAGTCGACTAACAGTCTGGTCTAGTCGACTAAAACTGGGTTCCAGAGAGTTGATTTTCTGTTTCAGGAAAAGTTAGTCGACTAGGATGGAATGAGTAGTCGACTAACAGTGATCTCAAGTCGACTAACAGATACGCTGAGTCGACTAAAACTGAGTTACAGAAAGTTGGGTTTTGATTCAGGAAAAGTTAGTCGACTAGATGGAATGGGTAGTCGACTAACAGTGATTCCAAGTCGACTAATAGTTAGGCTTAAGTCGACTAAAACTGTGATACAGAGAGTTAAGTTTTGTTTCAGGAAAAGTTAGTCGACTAGGGTGGAATGGTTAGTCGACTAACAGTGATTTATGGTCGACTAATATTTAAGCTAAGTCGACTAAAACTGTGTTCCAGAAAAGGTTACGTTTCAAATAAGGGTCTCAAGTCGACTAATCTCTAGGTCAAGTCGACTAATCGTCTGAAAACAGAGTACAGGACAGATTTTTGGTGGTTGTGTTTGATGTCAAATAACCATGATTTGAAGACACAAGTGTACATGATATGTAAACTTAAGCATACTAAGAATTAACCAAGTCTTGGTGATTAAAATTACTCACCAAAAGGAGTACAAGGTGATGGAGTGATGGTGGTAGTGATTGAAGTTGATGATGAAGAAGAAGGTGGAGGTTTTGGTGGAGTTGATGAAGTTGTAGTGGTTTCCATGGAGATGAAGGAGGAAGAAGATGAAGGTAAGAAGTTGGAGTAGTTGTAGTGGTGGTTGTGGTGGTGGAGATGAAAAGGAGTTGATGGAGGTTTTGGCTTTGGTGAAGAGAAGTGAAAAAAGGAAATGAAATGGAGAAGGAAAAGTATTTATAGGTTTTGGATTTGTGAAGGTGATGCAATTAAATAAAAGAGAGGGGCTTAATTGCAAAGTGGAGGGGTGAGGTGTTTCTCTTGGCCAATCATGGCTTGCCAAGGTGATGGTGAGGTGGAGATATTTTTGGAGGAGGTGGAGAAAATGGAAGTGTGTGGAAGTTGGTGGAAAATTGGAGGAAGTTGTGGCTTGTGGAGGAAGGAAGGGATTAAAGAAAAAGGAAAAGGGAAAAGAAATTAAAAAGGAAAGATATTATCTTGAACTCAAAAGTGAAAATTATTGAAAAGACTGATTCCCGGGTTTGAGTCGTGGATGCGGAAAACATTTCGGAAAATACCGAAATCGTCCCGAAATCCAGTATCTCGGAACGACTCGCAAAATTTACCAAAAATCAAGAATATCATACTAAAACTCACGGTGAAATCCGTTTTAAGAAATACTTTATAGTTTTAAAACTAAAAATCCCGGAATCAATTAGCTACCGACTCCGGTGGAATTATCATAAATTCATAAAATCCTCAGAAAAAGTATTTAGGTAAGAAATGTAATTCTAAGACATAATATCTAAAGGACTTTCTAGAATTCCCAAACTGTTTGTGAATTAAAAATCCGGGAATCGGTCAGCGGCACTGGCCGACACGGTTTTGAAGATTTTCATTTAAATCCCGAAAATTCCAGAAAATCATAGAAAATATATAATATTGGAAAATGATATTTAAAATTAAAATCGGTTAAATCTAATTACCGGAAAGACCAAATTGAATAATATACTATAATCGGGTCCCTGGTTCAGACTGGGGCTGACTCCGAGACCGGGGATCCGGATCTAAGACAAAACAATCATATTAATAATTCATAATACAAAATAAGTACAGAAGGTAAATCGAAAAATACGATCGAAAAATCTGAATACGCAACTAAGTACGTATTCCGGGAGCGGGGTATTACATTCCATCCACCTTACAAAAAATTGCGTCCTCGCAATTTCGATAAGGGGTAAAATGAATACAAAGGGGACAAGGGTGGAATTTATACCAATTAGGATATGAAGCACTATAGGTAGGGCTCTCAAGTCGACTGAATAATAATCATCCTCCGCACTTCCGGCTGTATAAATCTTTGAATAATGCTGAATAATACTGCTGATAACGTTGCTGTGCAATAGAATTCCAGATGTACTGCATACTTGATAATCCTCTGAGAATAAACCAGAATACTGAAGATAAAGAAAACCCTGATAGTCCTGAGTATAATAAAGAAGACCGATAATTAAGAATCCCGAATACCAGGCATCGATCGCTCTGAAAGATATAACAGAGAATGTAGAATATCCGTAGAGAATTCCAACTGCTGACTTCTGAAAGATAGCCAGATCAGAATCGATCTGGAGAATACCAAGCTTCATAGAGTTGGCCGAAGAGATCACATAATAGCTTCATTCAGAACCAGCCACTACCTTTCTAGTCTATTCATATCTTAAGTTGATATAAAGGCTTCATAAAAACCAAAACAGGGAAGGGATATGGAAAGGATTTAGGAATCAAAGGAAAGATGATCAAGAAATAGATAACTCTGCACTTGTAGTTGGAATGTATAACCAAGACTCAAGCATTCCAGTTGCAAATTTCTTTACCATTAATTTGCCATCTGGACGTACTGAGGAAGTAAGAGCCTAGGCTCTGATACCATCCTGTAACGCCCCGATCCTGGCGGATACGGAGACGTCACTGCAACGTATATACGCAAGTCCGAAGTACCTTCACGTATATACGCTAAGCATCAGTACAGACAAGAATCAGAGTACGGAAGCAAATGGTGCATTATACATTCCAACACATGAGTACAATTACAAAGTTATCACCAGAGGTGATCCAATATTACATGAATATTATATCACTGATATGCGCAAATGCGGGAATACTTGGAAATGTACAAGTATGAATAGAAAAAGGGCACTCACGAGCTTACTAAAAGGAAACTCGAGAGGCACACAGGGGCCTGGAAGGATGAAGCTCTGGATGATCGGCTGGGGATCCACGCTACCGCTGCGTCACTCTGATCAGTAATAGGGAGAAGCCACACGCTCTAAGCTCCATGACCTGGACATGAGGATCCAGGGGAGTCAGTGAAACTCCCCAGGCGAGTGGTGCAAATGCCAAGTGACGAACAAGGGTAAGTACATGTATAGCATTAAAACTGAATAAAGCTAAGGACGAGCAAATCTGATAGTAGGGTTTCAGATCACAGCTCCATGAGACTAGTACATCGAAGGAATAATCCAAACAAGGAAACCCTCATCTATATACCTTTATCTCATGTCACGGTGATCCAAGCGCATACAACCCGATTGTTCTCAGGACATGATAAGATAATGAACAAGAGGCAGATGGGTACAATGGATAAAGCAGAATATTAGCAGATAATACGATAATACTCATAAAACCGGAAATCTGAAGTAACATCTAAGACAAGCAAATATAGTAAGGCATATCACAGATTCATAGCTGTTTAAGTTGCAGGCTTTAGTATGCGTCCCATTCCACATACCTCTGCTTACAACTTAAAGAGCAGGTTATTATCTTGACACTTATTATTACTCGTCTTACCCTGATATCTAGCTATGTGAACTAGCGTCCCAGCACACATAGATCCATATCCGAGTAAAACAAGGTTTGTTATTGGAAACTAGCGGGGGTATCAACGAACTATGTTTACAGTGGGTCCCGTACATGCCCGGGACCACGGTCCAGGATTGTCGCGTTGCTTGGTGACGGAAACCAGCCGCTAGGCTAACAGGAGGGACTTATGTATGCCCTTATCATGATGGTACCAGTAATGAGGGAGCAAGCACTCCCCTCGGTCCCCTGGAGGCCCACAGGTTAGACCGGAAATTTAGTTGCACAACATACCTAATACCACTGTAAACACGAACACATATTGATATCCGCATGTTTCCCCCGACCCAATACAAGTTGGTCCTTTTTAGGATTTATTAGGTAGTTATCAATTTATGGGAATAACAGGAGATGGACATGATCAGGAATTCAGGAGTACCTAAGTACTATATAGTCAGGTCACTGCATGTAAAGCAGGAAAACAGGTCACTGATCATGATACATGATAATAAGGCAAGTTCCCATAAAGGTGATAATCACAAGTCAAGTTATCATGCTGGGTGTCAAGTGATAGCATGACAGGATGATGATATTTAGCAAGCAACCAAACCTGACAAGAGATTGATAATAGTCTGGGTAAGTCATGACATAACAAGAGGGTCTTGCCAAATAATAGCATGTATGGTGGTCAGGTGATAACACACTAGATGTCAGGTGATATACATGTGTTAATAGAAGCATGCAACTGACAGGTCTGAAGTAATAGCATGGCAAGTGATAACATAGCAGAAACCTAGAGTTCAACGACCACGAAGGGTCGGCCACGCATGGTATAAAAGCAGTAAAAGACATATATACATGGAATAAAATACATGGAAATATGTAGCGAAATACTTATCGACCCGACGAAACGGGAAACTCAAATAGAGACGATAGAAAAGCGAGACCACTCGCCTAAATCATCAGAATGCCGAAAGACTCAAAATCCACGGAACTCAGGACGCGCCATAAAATATGATATAAATATGTAGAGTGAAGAGGAGAGAGAAAGAGAGAAGGGAAGATGATGTTTGTCAAGAGACAAGTTAAGAAATACCAATATATGATATAAGTCTAGAGGGTAAGGTTCATATTCAAGAAAGAAATCAATTATAATAGACAGCCAAAGTTAGTCGACTAGGTGGAAGGAGTAGTCGACTAATAGTGGTCTCAAGTCGACTAACAGTCTGGTCTAGTCGACTAAAACTGGGTTCCAGAGAGTTGATTTTCTGTTTCAGGAAAAGTTAGTCGACTAGGATGGAATGAGTAGTCGACTAACAGTGATCTCAAGTCGACTAACAGATACGCTGAGTCGACTAAAACTGAGTTACAGAAAGTTGGGTTTTGATTCAGGAAAAGTTAGTCGACTAGATGGAATGGGTAGTCGACTAACAGTGATTCCAAGTCGACTAATAGTTAGGCTTAAGTCGACTAAAACTGTGATACAGAGAGTTAAGTTTTGTTTCAGGAAAAGTTAGTCGACTAGGGTGGAATGGTTAGTCGACTAACAGTGATTTATGGTCGACTAATATTTAAGCTAAGTCGACTAAAACTGTGTTCCAGAAAAGGTTACGTTTCAAATAAGGGTCTCAAGTCGACTAATCTCTAGGTCAAGTCGACTAATCGTCTGAAAACAGAGTACAGGACAGATTTTTGGTGGTTGTGTTTGATGTCAAATAACCATGATTTGAAGACACAAGTGTACATGATATGTAAACTTAAGCATACTAAGAATTAACCAAGTCTTGGTGATTAAAATTACTCACCAAAAGGAGTACAAGGTGATGGAGTGATGGTGGTAGTGATTGAAGTTGATGATGAAGAAGAAGGTGGAGGTTTTGGTGGAGTTGATGAAGTTGTAGTGGTTTCCATGGAGATGAAGGAGGAAGAAGATGAAGGTAAGAAGTTGGAGTAGTTGTAGTGGTGGTTGTGGTGGTGGAGATGAAAAGGAGTTGATGGAGGTTTTGGCTTTGGTGAAGAGAAGTGAAAAAAGGAAATGAAATGGAGAAGGAAAAGCATTTATAGGTTTTGGATTTGTGAAGGTGATGCAATTAAATAAAAGAGAGGGGCTTAATTGCAAAGTGGAGGGGTGAGGTGTTTCTCTTGGCCAATCATGGCTTGCCAAGGTGATGGTGAGGTGGAGATATTTTTGGAGGAGGTGGAGAAAATGGAAGTGTGTGGAAGTTGGTGGAAAATTGGAGGAAGTTGTGGCTTGTGGAGGAAGGAAGGGATTAAAGAAAAAGGAAAAGGGAAAAGAAATTAAAAAGGAAAGATATTATCTTGAACTCAAAAGTGAAAATTATTGAAAAGACTGATTCCTGGGTTTGAGTCGTGGATGCGGAAAACATTTCGGAAAATACCGAAATCGTCCCGAAATCCAGTATCTCGGAACGACTCGCAAAATTTACCAAAAATCAAGAATATCATACTAAAACTCACGGTGAAATCCGTTTTAAGAAATACTTTATAGTTTTAAAAAACTAAAAATCCCGGAATCAATTAGCTACCGACTCCGGTGGAATTATCATAAATTCATAAAATCCTCAGAAAAAGTATTTAGGTAAGAAATGTAATTCTAAGACATAATGTCTAAAGGACTTTCTAGAATTCCCAAACTGTTTGTGAATTAAAAATCCGGGAATCGGTCAGCGGCACTGGCCGACACCGGTTTTGAAGATTTTCATTTAAATCCCGGAAAATTCCAGAAAATCATAGAAAATATATAATATTGGAAAATGATATTTAAAATTAAAATCAGTTAAATCTAATTACCGGAAAGACCAAATTGAATAATATACTATAATCGGGTCCCTGGTTCAGACTGGGGCTGACTCCGAGACCGGGGATCCGGATCTAAGACAAAACAATCATATTAATAATTCATAATACAAAATAAGTACAGAAGGTAAAT